>JAODUO010001004.1:0-75000 GCA_025642075.2 Ridgeia piscesae
CATATGGCAGGTAACGGCCAATATGATTGGCGCCAGGTATAACATCAGTGTATTACGTCGGCAAACCACGCACAGCTGAAACACACGTTACCTCACTGACATATGGCATGTCTTCTTCGCCTTTTCCCAGTAGGTGAGGTCAGCGGCCCGAACTCTTGATTTCCAGAATGTTCTGTCCTGGGCATCCTTCGGGGTGATCCCCAGTTCCTGCATGTCTCTCGGACGCAATCCACCCATCTTCCTCTTGGTCGTTTTCCTGGCATTATCATAACAACATATGCTTTCACTTCATTGTTTTCTTCCATTCTATGTATGTGTCCACACCAGCGTAGTCTCATTTGTCTGACGTTCTCTTAGATGTTCTCTTACATGCTATTCAGTCCTATCTCCTTACTGATGTCCACACTCTTTACTTTGTCTCTCAGTGTTACACGTTAATTCTTCCCAATATCTCAGTTTTCTCGAGAATCTCACTGACATCTGGCATGTAACGACCAATGTACTTGGCACCAGGTAGAACATCTGTGTATTACGTAGGCAAACAACGCACCGCAGAAACAGACGACACCTCACTGACATCTGGCATGTAACGGCCAATATACTTGGCACTAGGTAGAACGTCATTGTATTATGCCGGCAAATCACGCACAGCGGAAACAGACGACTGTTATACTTAGTAAGTGTAGTACGCCGGAAAATACCGCACAACTGAAACATCTGGCATGTAACAGCCAATGTTCTTGGCGCCAGGTAGAACATCGATGTGTTACGCCGGAAATCACGCACAACTGAAACACACGTCACCGACCGCCAACATGCGACCGCATGTGGCAATAACAGCGAAGGATGGGTGGTCATAAGCAGCCTAACTGTAATGGACTGATGTACATGGCCAAACACTCCGGTGTACGTCGCGCGGATTCAGGTAAACCAACGGCATACAAATGAAATTGTGCAAACTAGACAACCGACTAATCCCGGAGATGGACGGTATGTAAACAATAGCGACGTGAACATGGCACTGAAAAGAACAAGAGAGAGGGCCCAAAAAGGCACCTAACAAACACAGTGGGAGAAACGCGCGTGGCAGAGAAACGGCACTGTCCAGCCGTAGGCGGGAACCTAAGCGCTGTCACTGACCGCCGCTTGGTCTCGCATAAGATTGTAGTTAATTAGGAAGGTAGGTAAAATGGGAGTATGTACACGGACATTTCCAAGAGGTAACACGTGCATACGAACTATCACGTGTATTTAAAAATATATATATATATATATATATATATATATATATATATATATATATATATATATATATATATATATATATATATATATATATATATAGATAGATAGATAGATAGATAGATAGATAGATAGATAGATAGATAGATAGATAGATAGATATACACACCTGCACCGATATACGTATACAAAGACACACACATACACACATGTGTACACACATGTAGACTCCGAGTGTATACACAGTAGAAGTCCTGTAACACAGCGTGGGACCACCGCGCACATAACCCGGGCGTCCCGGACGTCGCAGCATGTCGTTGTTGACCTTACAACCCGCCAGGAGTAATCCAACCAGATCTGTAAGGTAGGGCACCCGCGGCTAAGTTTCAAGTAGTAATTAACGCATCGTAAAATTGTGGCGGATACTCTAGCCTACCAGCCGGACCGTTGGACAACGGCGAACGCCGGCTGCGACCGCCTGGCCAGCCGCCAGTCAAAATGTGCGATCGTGCCCAGAATATGACGCAAAGATTGTACACGCAACACAAACCTTCAAAGTTATGTGAGTACAGGTTAGCGTCACCTAGGTTACATCTCACAGGCACTGAGGCAACATGTAATCAACACCTCTAGTACCGACGCAACCGCGCTTAGCCAAAGTGTGTCGCACAAGGATAGAGACCGATCGCAACAAACACCGACAGGGGTGTGAAATCACGCGAACATGATTATACGACGGGCATGACATACCACTACAGCAAGAATGTGTCGCAAGAAGAATAAACTTACGTGACGTTGAGGGAGTTCCGTAGAGCAGTGATCCACTTAACATGATGTATCTGAGATCTAGCAGGAATGTTATGCTATGAGGAATTTCGTTATAATCAACAGAGGTATCAATAACCCTGTTGTAATGTTAACGAATACAGCGGAATTGTCAGTTCGAAGTCACCGGCCAGACGGCTGTGGCCCTCTGTTGCCGGGAATTCAGCGACGGCAAACGGTGACCTTAGATGGCCTCTATTCGTGTCGTGTGACTAGCTTCATTCAGGGCTGCCCTCAAAATTATGTTGCATCCCCCGGACACAACACCGTTTAAAAAAAAACTGGTTTTATCTTACACTGTGTATAGACACTCCCCGCGGCTCAGTGGACCATAAACCACTTGCTTAACCATGTCTACCTACACGTATTCGGCATGCCAATTCCCTTACAAAAAAGAGCCAATGATATACCATTGAATACCATTGAGTACCATTGGACCATTCAATGGTATTTCAGCAGGACTCAATGGTATTCCCAATGGTAATTAGTAATACCATTCAGTACCATTGGACCATTCAATGGTATTTCAGTAGGCTCAATGGTACTTTGGGCTATTCAATGGTATTTCTGTAGGACTCAATGGTATTGTGAATGGTATTTCATAATACCATTCAGGACAATTTAACCATCCAGTGGTAAACTATTATTCTTAGTGGTATTCTCAATGGTATTTCAGACTACCATTGAATATCATTGGACTACTCAATGATAAAACATGTTTCAATGGTACTCTCAATGGTATCTGAACATACTTTTTCAACAATAAATCAGACTTCATTGGTATTCTCGATGGTATTTGAGAATACCGTTCAATACCATTGGACTAATCAATGATCTACCGGTTTATGCTATTTGCGGTAATCAATTTGTATGCAGGTGTGCAACTCCTTCACAGTATAGAAGAATTATAAACACCAGTACAACTGATAAACTTATAGCTGAATTAAATCAACGTACTTGGCCAAATGTGACAGGCATATTAGATGTGAATTTGTCATATAACAATTTTGTATGTGAATTTCAAGATCTATTGAACAAACAGTGCTCTGTAAAACGTGTTAGAAACACGGAAAATCGTTATGCAAATAATCCATGGCTAACCAATAGACTAAAAAATGCATGCAAAAAGAAAAATCGGCTATAAAAAATTCCTCTCGTGTAGGTCATTAGCCGCAGAAACCAGATATACAAACGTACAAAAATAAACATACCTCAATACTTAGATTATCTCAGAAAACATACTATAGTAAATTGTTAGATGAACACCGTAATAACACAGCAGAAACATGGCAAATTCTGAGAACAGTAATTGGCAAACATCTTAAACATTCCAGCTACCCCATTGTAGAAGGAAGCAAGGTTGATAACAAAACAGAGATAGCTAATGTATTTAATAATTTTTTTACAACTATTGGACCTGATTTATCCAATAACACAATAACACCCACTAAAACATCTGTATATGATTACTTAACTTCTAGAAATAAGAAAAGTATGTTTCTTTCACCAATTGACGAATCTGAAGTCATGTATGTTGTAGACGGTTGTAAAAGCAAAACATCCACTGACTGCGATGACATCGATTTTAGTCATTTAGACTCATTAAAAGTGTTATTACATATATTGTAAAGCCAGTATCACATATATTTAACTTATCTTTTCAAACTGGAACTTTTCCTGAAAAAATGAAAATTGCCAAGGCCATACCACTTTTTAAAGTCGGGAAGCAAAAATGATTTCAATAATTATAGACCTATTTCCCTGCTCCCACAAATATCTAAAATCCTGGAAAAGCTATATAGCAACATACTAAACACATTTACAAAAACGTGCGACATATTGAATCCTTGTCAGTATGGGTTCAGGGGGGAAATGTCCACTACACATGCACTTGTAAAAGTAGTGTCTGAAATTACAAACTCTTTAAATAAACGAAAACACTCCATTGGTGTATTCATCGACCTACAAAAGGCTTTTGATACAAACCACCGACTGTTATGTACGAAACTGGAATTCTATGGTATTCGCGGAGTTGCTTACCAATGGATAAGGAGTTATTTATCAAACAGAACGCAATACGTTAGTTATGAAGGACATAAATCCGACCTTTTACCAATACAGTGTGGTGTTATTCAAGGTTCTATCATAGGTCCGCTATTGTTTACAATATATCTTAACGATACGTGTAATGTGTCGAAGCTACTGAAGTTTCTTTTACTCGCCGACGACACAAATATATTTCATAGTCATAGTAAATTATCAGATTTAGTAAGTGAACTAAATACTGAGCTTGATAAGATGTACAATTGGTTTTGTGTAAACAAACTGTCATTAAATATTGCTAAAACTAAATATATATTATTTGGCAGATTCTATGGATATCGCATCCTTAAATTCAATGATATAGTTGAACTAAAAACAATTTAATTTGTGTTTGATGCCTATCATAATGTTTTACCATACGATCTTCAACAGTTATTCATAAAATCTATTCCATTATATTCTGCACGTAGAACACATCAATTCATCAGAGAAAATGTCCGCATAAATATGAGAGCAATGTCCATACCTGTACTCGGCGTGAAATTGTGGAATTCTCTCAACGAATCGCTTGTTCGCATAATGTCCAAATATACATTTAAGCGTCATTACATTAATATTCTCATAGGCAAATATACCATGTAAATATACATGATTATAACGACAAATTAACATTTGTTGTGTGAACGTATTTATTTGTTGTGTAACAGCATCTTTATAAATAAAAACAAGGAATTGCCACTTATCATTATTATTATGAAAAGTGTTCACAGGGGTAGACACATATACGTGTTTCACTTTATGTCTACTCCTTTTCAAAACATATTTCTTAATTGTATTTCATTCGTACCGTGTGACTTATTATTATTTGTATTTGTATTGCTTGCTTTTTAATGTTGCGTGTTTTGAAATAAATTGAATTGAATTGAATTGAATTGAATTGAATTGAATTGAATTGAATTGAATTGAATTGAATTGAATTGAATTGAATTGAATTGAATTGAATTGAATTGAATTGATTGGTTAATTGAATTGAATTGAATTGAATTGAATTGAATTGAATTGAATTGAATGGAATGGAATGGAATGGAATGGTATGGAATGGAATGGAATGGAATGGAATGGAATGGAATGGATTCGATTCGATTCGATTCGATTCGATTCGATTCGATTCGATCGATCGATTCGATCGATTCGATCGGATCGGATCGGATCGGATCGGATCGGATCGGATCGGATCGGATCGGATCGGATCGGATCGGATCGGATCGGATCGGATCGGATCGGATCGGATCGGATCGGATCGGATCGGATCGGATCGGATCGGATCGGATCGGATCGAATCGAATCGAATCGAATCGAATCATCGAATCGAATCGAATCGAATCGAATCGAATCGAATCGAATCGAATCGAATCGAATCGAATCGAATCGAATCGAATCGAATCGAATCGAATCGAATCGAACTTCAGTGGTATTCTCAATGGTATTTGAGAATTATATTCAATACCAATCAGTAGCATTGGGTCATTCAAAAATAAAATCTTTTTTCAATGATTTTCTCAATGGTATTTAAACATTCTGTTCAACAATAAATCAGACTTTATTAGTATTCTCAATAGTATTTGAGAATATCACTCAGTACGTACCAATAGACCATTCAGTGGTAAAGCATTATTTTAGCGGTACGCTCAATGGTATATAAAATACCAATCAATATCACTGGACCGTTCAATGATAAAATCAGGCTTCAATGGTACTCTCAATGGTATATGAGAATATCATTCAGTACCATTGAACCACACGTGACTTCGAGTTCGCAGCAGCTCATTTGAGTAATCAACTGTTGTTACACAGTTACATATTTTATGTGTTCTTACATTATCAATTGGGATACATTATTCTAATTTTTTTTTCTATTATAACTGATTACCCTATTTTATTGAACGTTTAATCGTATTGAAGTCTACAAATAATAAACCAATCAGAATACGACAGCTGATTTCTGCGGGGCTCATCGCGGGATATTTAAATGAACGAGTGTTCGTAATGTTCCCTTGATCACATAATTCGGAGGTAAAACATCTTAAAAAGCTACATCTCAAATCGCCATTGATGCAGCATGGAGGTACAGTGTCATGCCTGGGTAAATTGTGAGGATGATAACACGACACAGATTGTCAATATTGAAGATGTGACCACTTTCGACGTCGACGTGGAAACTGACGGAAAGCTCGGTAATCTTCCAGTTAACTGGCCTAAATTATGAGGGCGTTTTCAAAATGATTTTATCAGCTGTTTTCTATATGTATGTGTTCGGAATGTCATTCTATATCATTTTCGGTAAAAATTAGTAATTTATTGCCGTCGGGTCGACGTAAACAAGCCGATGGCGATGGCGATGTCATTCACTAATAAGACGTGAGCAGTTAGCGCATCCCAGATGCATCAGGGCCGCAAAGGCGATGTCTTGCGTGTGCATTGCGAAGTCGAAATAAAAACAATTAGCACACCTTTATAAATTTTAATCATGAACTATTTAACTAATAATGATGTAGCCTTAGTTTTGGGGATTTATCCGTAAATCGCAAGACATCGCCTTTGCTGCCTTGATAAGCGTCTAGCCCTGCATGGGGGCTAACTGCTTACGCCCTGTGACTGTGACATCGGCTTGTTTACGTCGACTCGACGGCATAACTAGTTAATATGTGTATACAGGAGGGATTGTTTAAAAACGAATTAATGAAAGCGTGTATGTATATCTTGAAAAATTGCATACTTCACTTGTTTGCCTTCTAAATGTTTTTTATCTTCTAAATAATCAAAAATTGCTAATATTTTGTAATATATTCCAAGTACATTGTAACATATTTTGGTTGACATAGATTGAAGAACATAGTGTGCTAAATATTATTATTTTTACTTCTTTATTTTATTATTATGGCTTAATTAATTTGGAATTAATATACTTTTGAAATGGTGTAAAGATTTTGTAAAAAAGAAACATCTAGCTAGAAGTTAATTTTGCATTAATTGTACATTGTTTGAAAACAGTAACATTTCATTCGAGCTAGTGATTGATAAATCTTTTTCCCCAGAATATGTTCAAGAAGTATACCCACTTCTGGGCGAACACCAGAAGAAAGGCTTTGAGGTTACCTTCGACACGTAGGACAAAGTTGTCCAAAGTGACAAAATCAAGAAAAATGTGTACATTGATCGATGGACATAATATTTTATGATATTTCAGATTTGATGTATCTGTGTATAATTATGTACGATCAAGAGCAGCACACTTAACATATTAAAACATTTTAAATTTATCTTGACTATGTTTTCAGTTTGATTTATATGTGCATATGATCTGTATAAAGCTAGGTATATATTGATTGGTTTATCATTGAATGGTATTTGTCATTCTGAATGTCTGAATTCATTCTGAATGGTACCAGGGATACTGGTATTCTCAAAGGTACTTATAAGAAGCTCTTCAGCATCTTCGTCAATGATGTTCTGAATGGTATACCATTCACAATACCATTGACGAAGAAGCTAAATAGCTTCTTATAGTTATAAGTACCATTCAGAATACCATTGCACCATTCAGAATACCATTCAGTCAAGTACCATTCAAATATCATTGGCCATAATACCCCCTAGGCCCATTCAAATATCATTCACATACCACTCAACTGTTTACTTACACAAACCACCAAAGTACCATTGAAGTACCATTCAGATACCCTTGGCCATAATACCCCCTAAGAACACTGAAGTACCATTCAAATACCATTCAAATGTATATTTACACAGACCACCAAAGTACCATTGAAGTACCATTCAAATACCATTCAAATACCCTTGGCCATTATACCCCCTAGGACCATTCAATGGTATTTGAATGGTATTTTTTGTAAGGGTTATTTCGTCGCTCTTGTTCGTCACGCATGAATGCCACCACATTGAGGACATTAGTTGATATTGGCCTTGCTGCCAGGTTACCTACTTGGCGCGGCTGCCGAGTCGGCACTCGCAAACAAACGGTAATTACACGAGTGGACGGATGTCGACCAGTGATAGAACTGAAGCCTCTGGGAAGCAGAAGGGAGACGGGCTGTGTTTCTTCATAAACGACCGTTTGTGCAACAACCGCACCGGTCGTCACATGTTCGTTCGATGACACTGTGGCAAACGGAAGAATTTATAACGACGCTTCGTGACGGATATCGCCGACAACTCGCAGCTACGAATGCCAGTCACTTCTGCACCGGTATACGTGAGGCTGGACACAATATGAAAACAATGTTCGGCGTCACCAATGCACTGCTGGTGTGATCTGCACCAGCTCAGTTGCCTGAGTCATCCAACGACGTCGCTCTTGCTGAATCTTTCAAACAGTTTTTCTTTGAGAATATTGCTACCTTACGTCATGTAGTCAATTCGCGTGTCGTGACGACCATTACTCCTAATCAATAGATTACCATCAAACCGCGCAGCTCTCCGAATTTACGCTGGCAAAGACTGCATACATCAGACAGATAGTTTTGCAGTCGTCTGCGAAATCCTGTACACCTGACTCGATTTCAACAAACCTGCTCAAAGAAAACATCGACATAATAGCATCGGTTTTGACAGACATCATTAACAAGTCACTGGAATCTGACGTCGTACCTGCGACCATGAAGCACGCGATAGTTGCATCGATCCTTAAAAAAACGTGGTCTCGACGTTAACTAACTCGCAAGCTACCGTCCGATATCGAACTAACATTTTCTATCGAAAACGCTGGAACGGTACGTCGCTAAGGAATTACGCTACTATCTTAACATCATCGGTTACAACGACCCATTCCAGAGCGCGTACCGGCCCAAACACAGCACAGTGACAGCACTAGTGCACTTGATGCAGACAGTGGATTCACGGCGTGGCGTACTGCTTCTGCTGTTAGATCTGAGCGCACCATTTGACACCTTTGACCACAGCATCTCCTGCGTCGTCTTCGTGCAACAGACGTAAGCCAGAACGGTGTTCCACAGGGTTCGGTCCTAGGTCCACTACTATTTAACATCTACCTGTTACCCATTACGGACATCTTTGATCGCCATCAGATCCGCTATCATATAACAAGATTTAACAAGATTGCCACCTAGAGATTCATCTCTAGATGGGAGGTGGACTAGGAAGTCATTTGGCTTATCGAGAGTCCAACCTATCTATCTAAGTATACCCCGCCCGTCTTAGGTATATGTCGATTTTAATTTTAAATATATTAACACTACTAGCACCTACACAATCAGCTGATAATCTGTTCCATTCGTTTACTGTTCTTTGTGAAAATGAACATTTTCTAATATCCAGTCTACACTGCTTCTTTGCTAATGTAACTCCATGTCCTCTAGTCCTTCTCTCTTACTTGACTGTGAAAAAAATATTTCTGTCAATATTTTCATATCCATTCAATATTTTAAACACCTCAATCTGATCTCGTCTCAATCTTCTGGTTTCTAGTGTTGTTAAACCACATTCTTTTAGACGCATTTCATAATTAATATTCCTGAGTTTTTGTATCATTTTGGTTGCTCTCCTTTGTACTCTTTCTATCATATCAATATCCTTCTTGCGATATGGCCTCCATGCTTGTATACAATATTTAAGTGAGGCCTAACTATTGTTTTATACAGCGGTATTATTAGTTCTTTTTCTTTGTACACTATATTTCGCCTAATTAATCCAAGAATTTGGTTTCCCTTCGCTGCTGCAATTCCACCCTGCTCTGATACCTTCATGTCAGCACTAATAGTTAACCCTAAGTCCTTTTCCTTTAAGGTAGTATTTAGTACAGTATCACCCATTGTATATTGTGCATCTTCATTCCCATGTCCTGTGTGAAGGCACTTACACTTTCCAAAATTAAACAGCATTTGCCACTTCTCAGACCATTCTATCAACTTATTAAGATCATCTTGTAAATGCTGTCTATCTGCATCACTTTTAATTTTCCTAAACACTTTTGTGTCGTCCGCAAACTTCAACACCTTGCTTGTTATGTCATCATCCAAATCATTGATATATATTAAGAATAAAATAGGTCCCAGTACTGATCCATGCGGTACTCCACTCCAAACCGATCTCCAGTTTGAAACCTCCCCATCAACTACTACTCTTTGTCTTCTATCAATAAGCCATTTTTCTATCCAGTTCATCATTCCATTTCCTATGCCATAGGCCTTTAGTTTAAGTAGTAGTCTTTGGTGTGGCAATTTGTCAAAGGCTTTTTTAATATCTAAATAGATTATATCTACTGGTGATCCCCCATCTACTCACTTTGTGACATCTTCCAAAAAACATAACATATTTGTTAAGCATGACCTCGCTTTTAAAAACCCATGTTGAGATGGGTTTATCAATTTATTTTTAAAAAGAAAATCAACCAGGTGATCTTTAATTAGTGTTTCTAATAGTTTGCAAATCACCGATGTTAAACACACTGGTCTGTAGTTCTCCGACTTGTTTCTCGAACCTTTTTTCAAATAATGGTATAATGTTTGCTTCTTTCCATTCTAACGGAACTATTCCCTCCTCTAATGACAAATTGAACACTGTTGCAAGCGGTATGCTGATTTGTTCTACAATTTCCAATAGTAATTTGGGAGGAATCCCATCCACTCCAGGTGATTTATTATCCTTCATATCTCGTATTTTCATAGCTACCATAGTTGGGGTTAGAATTAGTTGTCCTAAATAGTCAAACTCTCTCCATTCGAACTTAGTCTCAAGTACTGGTAATATACTAATATCTTCCCTGGTAAACACCGAACTAAAGTATTCATTTAGGTTTTCTGCCATTAAGAATCCCTCTGTTATTATATTTACATCACTACCTTCTAGAGGACGGACCTTATCCTGAACTTTCTCTTTACTTCGAACATACGCATAAAAACTCGTGCTGTCATGTTTTATATTAAAAGCTGCTTTTTTCGTAGCTTCTCTTTGAATTTCTAATTTCAGCTGTAGCTTGATTAAGTGCTTCTTTATAAATGCTATAGTCTTCTTCACATCCAGTATATCTGTATATCTTCCACATTATTTGCTTGTACTTGATTTTTCTAATGGCTTCCTTCGATAAGTGTATCTTCTTTGACCGTTTCCCCTGTTTTTTCAAGGGGACAAATTTGTCAACGATGCAGTCAATTTCACTCTTTAAAATATTCCAGCATTTTGTTGCTGTCTTATTCTTCAGTGTGTTATTCCAGTCTATCTTTGCTAAATATTCCCTCATGTCCTTATACCTTCCTTTGTGAAAAAATTCCTGTACCTTATTTTTCTATTCCGTTCTCCCTTTACTTTGATGATAAAATGTATCTTGTTGTGATCACTACACCCCAGTGGCTCACATATCTTGACATTATCAACACATTCCTTCTGTGAGCTCAATACTATGTCTAACACGTTCTCGCCCCTGGTTGCTTGTAACACTTGTTGAGAAAGGAAACTATCTTGTACTAAATAAAAAACACTCTTGATCCTCTCTCCCGGTATTCTGTAGATATGTCCACTATATATGTCCATGGTTAAAATCCCCCATAATAATACAGTCCCGTTTACTCACTTATTTGATAGCGTTATGCATTTTTTCATTCTCTTCTATGCTTATGTTTGGACTCCGATACACTAATCCAACAGTTAATGTTGAGTTTCCTGTAACTATGTTACACCAGACAGCTTCTTCACATTCTGCTTCTTTTTCTAATTTTATATCATTAGCCTGGATGGATTCTTTAATATATAAAACAACACCGCCTCCCCTTCTTCCTACTCTATCTTTCCTAAACATTACATACCCTCTCATTCCTAATTCGGCATCAGATATATCGGGTGTGGCCCAAGATTCAGCTATACCTATTATGTCAGGGTCAATATCTTCTACCATAATGTTTAGTTCATTTCTTTTGTTTACTATGCTCCTTGCATTTAAACAAGCACATTTATAACCAAATACCGTAGGGCTTTCCAGGCTGTTCTTTGCTGATGTCTTTTTGCTATCTTTATCTATGTCTCTAGTATTTGGCTTCTCTGTGTATCCCCCCTGCGAAACTAGTTTAAAAAGTTGCAACCTGTTCCATTATTCATCGATCGAAGAAGGTTCTCGGAGAACACTGCTGCGCCCTTTCCGCTTATATGGAGGCCATCTCTCATAAACATGTCTTCTTTACCAACAAAATATCCCCACAAATCTTCAAATCCAACTCCTTCTTCTTCACACATCTGCTCTAATAGTCCGTTAATTGCCATCCTCTTGGAATTTCTAAATATTGTTCCCCTTCCCCTCATCCCTGGCAAGATTCCTGAGAGTATGATCTGTTCAACTCTCGTCTTCTTCAGTGTCTCTACCAACTCTCTGTATCTCTTTACTATCCTGGTTGTTTCATCCCTGTCTGCATTGTTCGTCCCTACATGTACTAATATAGACCCCCTTGGCCATGCCCCAATACGTTCTCTACCCGTTCAGTCACATGCTCTATCCTAGCCACCGGAAGACAAACAACAAGGTCTTCTCCTTGGCTTAATGTCCTGTCTGTCTTTCGCAAAATGGAGTCTCCCATAAATACCCTTTCTGTTCTCAATGCCCCCTCGATCACTGGGGTTGTATGATGGCGAGTGATTGGAACACTAGGCTACGGCAAGTCACCGCGTCAGCTGTAGGTGTAGAATATATTTACCGTCGACCTTCTTCCCTCCGTCAGTGCGACTTGCAAGGGCACCGCTACTGTAAGTAGACCTGTCGCCGGTTCAACTATAGGTTGTTAGGCAACCAGCAGTAACCGTAGTGTCCCTAGCTTGACAAGTCTGGGCACGTTTATTAATATGGTGGTATCACTGCAGTTCCAGTATGTCGGTCACATAGGTCTTCCGCCAATACAAAATTGTAGGTCACGCGTCGCTACCAATTCCAGTAGGTAGGTCACATAGTTCACGTTCACCTGGTTTCGTTCCCACGTATGTGACTAACATACCTAAATATCTAGTTTGGTTATATACCTGGTCCTCTATGTCCAGTGTTGGCGCAACACGGCGCATGTCTATCTAGCGAAGCTTGCTGTCCCCGCCAGGGCAGTCGGTTGCTGTCTGTACTACACTACGGTAATTCACTGCGTCAGCTAAAGGTGTAGTAGATGTTGACCGTCGACCTTCTCCCTGTCTGCGACTGTGCGACGTGCACACCCACGTGACCCAAACGACCACTCGATTGTGATTGGTTGGTAATTTTCGGCACACTCATTTGTGATTGGTTGGTAATTTATGGCATACCCGTTTGTGATTGGATGGTAATTTTCGTCACGCCCACATGACTCAAACGTATATTAGATGGCCGTTTTTAAGGTTGTCATTCGTTCTCAGACATCGACATGGCTAACGTTATGCAGTTACACCGAGATCACCACTACTACTACAACCCCGTCGGCATGCAAGCCATAAGTGACGAAGATGACGGGGCAACGAGTCATCGATTGAGCGGGTCCCATCTCGATCCGGTGCAACGGCAGATCGAGATATTGTCGATGTCGACACCTTGGAGCAGAAGGCGGTACACGGCAAAACGGCGTTCGTCGTCGTTGTCGAGAAGGTACACGCTGATGTTTCCTTCTATTTCGTCGGAGGTGAGTATTGCAAGAAGCGAAAGATTGTCGACGCCCACGGCAATCTTCGGTGCAAAACACATGCATGTGTGAATGGCAACATTTACTTCCTCGTCAGAGTATGCTTCGTCGAGTCGGCCACAGGTCGTTCTATGTGGTTGACCTTATTCGAACAGTGTATGGCCGGTCTGTTAGACGTCGATGCAAAAGACTGTTCTCTTATACACGAAAGCATGGAGATGCCCAAGCCAAAAACTCTGGTAGGGACACGCGAAATAAGAGCGAAATAATGTTTATCGTAAGGTTAGGTAGCTGCTTTGGGAATGACCTGTAAATACATGTGTTGTTTTGAGTTTTAATAAAAATTTGCAAACCTTATTGGATGATTGTGTTCTCTGTCTCAGGATAAAATTGTTGGTCACAATCGCTACCATGTCCAGTATGTAGGTGTCCAGTGTGTAGGTCACATAGTTCTTCCGTCAAAAAAAAATTGTAGTTCACGATCGCCACCATGTCCAGTATGTAGGTCACATAGGTCATGTTCTCCACATAGGGAACTTACATATATCATTTCGCAACCAACACACACGAGGCTAGGACAGTTTGGTATCATGTGCAAACCATAACTTCCGTTAAAATGACGCTTCTTACCACGTGGAAAACACAACTTCCGTAAAAATGGCGGGCCAGATCAGGATCATAACACAATTTCTTGCAAAATTAGACCCTCGACCATAGTCAACGTTAAAAACTGCCAAGTTTTCTTATGTGACTGAGTCAGTGTAATAACTACGTAGCATTTCGTAACGTTTCACCGTTTCATTGCGTTAGTCTCGTCGTTTTTTTTAACATTTTATTATGTAGGTGTGCCAACTTTGTACCATTTCCCAACTTAGTGATATTGGTAATTTCGTAACATTTAGTGGAAAAACTTTGGCAGTTTCTATCATAAAACGAGAACCTTGGTAGGTTTTCTTACGACACACATCATTTTTCCTAATAAATTCTATAAAATCTAAAACCATCTTGGGTTGTGACATCACTTCTTTTAAAAATGGTACCATCTTGCTGATAACTCTGAAACTACGTTAGACGCTAGCGCCATCTAGCAAATAAGACAGCCACTAATTATGGTATGACATAGATGGCTACCACTACTTCCATAACATAATTTCTTATAAAATGGCGGCTTCGGCCACAGTCATAACATACCTTTTAGTGTTTCGATGGGATAACTTTGTCAATTGTCATATTTTATTAAATTGGTGTGTCAACTTTGTAACATTTCTCAACTTTTCACCGTTTCACCACGATGACTTTGTCAATTTGACGTATTTTTCTAAGTCATCTTGGAACTTTGGCACTTTCTATCATAAACCGAGAACCTTGGATGTTTTTCTCATGACACAAATCATTTTCCTAACCAAATCTAAAACAATCTAGAAAATAATAGGGTTGTGATGTAACTTCTTTAAAAACTGGTACCATCTAGCGGATAACTCTGTTTCTTTATATTGGCGGAAGACTTTGTATTGGCGGAAAATCTGTGTGACCTACATACTGGACATGAAGTGATACCGCCACCGTGCCCAGACTTAGCAAGCTAGGAACACTACGGCACAGATACAATGTATTACACTGTTTTATCTTAACGGCTGGTTGCCTAGCAACCGATAGTTGAACCGGCGACAGGTCGGAGGGAAAACACCTATAGCTGACGCGGTGACTTGCCGTAGCGTAGTGGACCAATCACTCGCAATCCTGCAACGTCTGCCTCTGACGCAGTAACTGATTCTGACTGAGCCAGCGTCCCTCGATGAGAATAGACAGCACCCGACTGCATCGGCCGGGAGAGCAAGCTTCGATTGATAGATATCCGCCGTGTTTCACCTGCACTGGACATGGATGATCAGGTATCTAAACAAACTAGATATTTAGGTTTTTTAGTCACATACGTGGGAAACAAACCAATTACAACATGGCGCATTGACCTAATGGGTGATCGTTTTCCAAAAGACAGAAATTGTCGCTTAATTGAATATATGTTTGAAGTTGACAACCTAACTGCCGGGAGAACGGGCACACTGCATAGAGTGATGCGTTAAGTCCTGTTTTGAATAGTTTAAAAAATACACAATAATGTATAACCTTTCACTTTTTTCCACTTTTCCAGTTGCATTAGCCCGATGTTATATAAGACAGATAAGAAAACAATAACATTGCGCATGCGCTATAATGTGTAGTTGACTTACATGAGGAAAGTGACCCAAGTGGCCTACGTGCAGAACGTGATAATGATAATTGACCATATCGTTGACCTTTGTTTTTTTTTTACCCTTCCTCCGCAATAGCCAATCAAACACTTCTTCATCCGCAACAGCCAATCAAAATGCTCGCCAGGATCGCCTTTTGACTATTTTTAGTTCTAGTTTTAAAAATAAGACACGTATTTTATTAGCTGAGGACATATCCGTCAGATGGCTCCACTTGTTCTTTGACCTAGTTTGTAGTTCACCTAACCTCATTTGATACAATTTATACATAAGACGCACGAATTTGGACAATACTAGTTCATGACCTGTCCGCTAGGGCGCCATAATTTTTTCTACTATACGTTAGGGGCGCCACTTGACCTATGACTTTGACCTTACACCGGTGGAATTCCACCGACCCGCTCCGCTCCAACCATCCCTTGAGAATCACATACTATACTACTGAGCAGTGTCGTCTGCATACTTGAAGTAGTGGTAGTTTGAGTATGCACTTCTGCATGAATTAGTGTAAATGGTATACAAAAATGGCGACAGTACACACCCCTGAGGAGCTACAGTGGAGATAGACACATGTGACGAACACACGTCACAGACATTCACATACTGTGAGCGGTTGGTATGGAAACTATGTACAAGCATGACAATTTTTTTTACCAACACCGAGATCAATAGTTTTCTGATTATCAAATGCGGCTGGATTGTGTTAAATGCTGACGAAAAGTCAACGAATTGTATTCTGGCATACGAGCCTCGACGTTCAAGGTGCTCAAGAATGACATTTACCATTGATAAGGTGGCGTCTTCAACACTACGTTTAGTTGTGTAAGCAAATTGTAACGGGAATCGCATCGAGTACAAGATACACGATCGGACGCCGACGTACATCGCCTCTCTCATCATGCCGTACGTGCCGCGTCGCGCCCTGCGATATGCATACCGCGCGTTGCTAGTGGTTCCCCGGTACAACCTCGCTCATTCTCCCGTGCAGGACCAACTCTGTGGAACGCACTACCTGAGGATTTGCGCTCCACAGAGTGCACGAACAAATTTAATGCGCACCTTAAGATATTCTATTTCAAAATTGCTTTTAATGTCTAGTTCCTCTATACCTTTTTAGATTTAGATTTTAATGTTTTAAATAGCTCAGCTAACAAATCATTTAAATGTTGTATTAAATGTTTTTAGATTTAGATATACGTATTCAAACTTTTTTACTGGTATTATATTATATTATATTTACTATTAGTATTATATTTACTGAACAGAGCTTGTACTTTAGATTTTAGTGTATAAATAAAGTGTATTATTATTATTATATATCGAAGCTCGCTGTGCCAGGGCAGTTGGGTCCTGTCTATTCTCATCGAGGGACGCTGGCGCAGTCAGAACCAGTTGCAGTGCGTCAGTGGACGACGTCGTAGTAATGCAAGTGGTTGGTTCTATACTACGGCAAGTCACCGCGTCAGCTAAAAGTACAGGATATATTGACCGTCGACCCTCCTGCTTGCGACTGTGGGACTGTGCGACGTGCAAGGATATCGCTAATATACGTAGCCCTGCCACACATGCAGAAAGGTCTGGGCACGTTTATTCCTATGGTGCTATCACTACATGTTCTGCATTAGACTACGTGCGTGCGTGTTTTAAAACGAACCTCAAACAACATTCGTTCAATTAATGGGCCATATAGACGTTGACCTGTAAATAAATGTGTTGTGTTTATCTGCCTTATTAAAATTCAACAAACATTTTTGCGTGATTTTTTTCTCTCCCTCTCTCTCTTTCTCTTCTCTCTCTCTCTCTCTCTCTCTATATATATATATATATATATATATATATATATATATATACTTTCTCTCCATCTCTCCATCTCTCCACACATGTCGACTTTTGAATCTAAAATAGAGACTTGGTGTTCATCAAATATATCATGTTGGAAACAATCTCAATACCACCACCATCCATCATTTAGCTACCAAAGAATGCAGAAATAAAATGATGGTCTGTCCCCCAAAAAGACAATACTATGCTCTATCAATGATCGGTCCCAGTAAAGATATACCTACTCGGAGACATCCTATTACACCCATATATCCAATATATAGAGAGACACGGCGTCATGTCCATCATTCGATACGTTGAAGGCGCACACTTTGTGATTTTATTGTCTATGTTGAAGCAGGAGACACAGCCCAGGATGGAAGACAAGGTACTGCGAGGTCGTCATTCTCACGGAGCCTTGGTAACCGAGGCTACTGCAGTGGTTATAAACAATGGAACCTAATATGGAAGTAAATTCAACGTATCATGTCCATATCGTGCTATGACTATCCTCCGTGGTGAGGAACAACAAACATGTTGACCTATGCATGTCTGCATTGACGGTACTTTCTAAATGTATTGTTGTGTTTTACTAGAATAAATGTACAAACCGTATTGTTTGTTCTTTCTCTTGTTATGACTAGCGTTCACCCAGGTCCTCGTTGTGTCATGTATGGTCACTCAAGCTTATTGTCGAAGGACGCAAGACACGTGTGGATCATTGCTTGCATGTGTTTATTGCATCAAACTTTAGCATCATTCAGTAGCTGGCCAAGAATTATAGGCGTGGCTGCGCCATTCCACCGAGTCGGACAACATGTCACGTTCAAGTTCCAATATACGCAGCGCTGGTGCACCCGCGTGCAGCAGCTTATATATGTGTACAATTGCGTACTTATACACGGACTACATTGCGGATTTAAGAACCAGTGCGACACTCTTCCCTCCTTGTATATTTTAGATTAGTGAAACCGCTGTAGCAAGTTATTGCAGAGTTAGGGACTAGTTAAGACCCTGCCACATTATTACACAAACAATTATTAACCCATTAGCACTCAGCCGATTTTAACGTGAAGCCTGTGCCTCCTCAAATATTTGTTTATAAAAATATTGCTAGCGCCATTGTCTTTGCTCTAGCGCCTTTATTATTCAATTCTCGCAATTGCATGTTGTATGCATGTTGTAGAAAATAAAAGTTCCTACACAGTGGTGTCAAAACTGTTATTGAAACTTTAAAAATATGTTGATCATTTCTTGATTGACACTATGACATTTTGAAAGTTTTGGTAAACAATATACTTTGTTGTGGTGTAACTTTGTTATGCTTGCATTTGTACTGCTAAAAGTTTGGTTTATTTAAAAGAACATTACATTATCTATACACTGGTATATAACTTGTTATAATATATTACACATGTTAGCTCTATACGTGGCCAACTTCCTGGCTGGAGGACAAAACCACACATAACAAAACATGCTATTTCTACTTAACTTTATTCGACAAAGCAGGTCACTGACAAAGACCATTGCACATGTAATCACATGTTGACCATCTTCCAGTAACGGGTAACCGATTTAGGTAATTGCGCGGGCGCAATGTCTTCTGACAACACCAAATTATAGGTGATTATCCCTACCATGTTCAGCATGTAGGGCCCATAGGTCACGTTCTCCACGTATGCGACATACATATCTCGTTGTGCAACCCATACAGATAAGGTTATGTCAGTTTTCTGTCACGTTCAAGCCATAACTTCAGTTAAAATGTCGCTTCTAATACGTGCAAACCATAACACCCAGGAAAATGACGGTTCCAACAACTTCCATAACACAATTGCCGGCAAAATGACGGCTTCGACCATAGTCAAAACGTAACGTTTAGAGTTTTGAGGTTATAACCTCATTAAATAGTCGTAGTCAAGTTGCCATAATGATGACCTTGCAATGTTAACTACTGTAAACTTTTTTTATGGAAATGTATTTTATATAGTTAGGAGAGCAAAATTAGCTTGGTTGCACCTTGTGCAACCTTGAGCATTTCTCAGAATTCAAGATGGCGGTCTCGGCCATGTTAAATTTCGGCAAATTTTCAACCTTTGATCTCGATGACATAGAGGGTCGTGTAATACCTCTTTTTAAGGGTTTTCTAGGATGGGGAGTCCATTTCTGAAGTTATATTTTGGATATGGGGTCAATGTCAAGGTAAAATTAGAGGTCAAAGATCAAATTTACTTGTACAACCTTTAGCATTACTTAGAATATTAAGGAAATAAAACATATGTGAATTTGTATTTATTTGTCAGCCATTTCGATATGCAAGTATATACACTGTATATAACAAGGAAATAAAGAATATATTTATTCATCATCGACACTTGTCTTCGATATCCATCTGCTTGCTGATGAAAGGACTACAGCAGATGTCTCCTCCCTCGTATTTGCAGTAGTCCGTGCGTGAAAGGCCTGCGCTGTTGCTGCTGCAGCGTGTGCACTGCATGCCTTGCACTCTGCAGTGCAGCTACAGCTAACTACATCAAGGAGTGTTTGGGGAGCAACTGGCGCTGTTGAGACGGCCGGTGTGATGGCGGAGCCTTCGATATTCCAACCAAAGTTGGCAATATTTCGAGCTTCTACAGGTGGATCACGTTGATCCGCGACCTTCTACAGTAGCATCTTCGTTGTTGTACATCCCTTCTGTCCGTAGAGGGGTAAGAAGAATGTCTATGCTGTCTCCTGGAGCTGAGCGTGGATCGCGCCAGGTTGTCCGAGCACTTGATCGAGACCTGGTATATCTATCTCTAGGAGCTTGAGCGCTGACTTTTTTCCTTTTCCAAAGGGGTATGACACTGTATCTCAGTTTGATAGTGCGTGGATACCGAGAGGTTCACTGCACTTTTTGGGGCCTAACCGCTGAACAGTTTCGTTGATGTCCAAGATATCGCCATTCCACTTTTCCATTTGAATCTTGGCGACAAAGCGCATCCTTGATGTCCAATACACCAAGAGAACGAAGACACCGGTATCATCACTGAGGATTCGGATGGTCTGGGCGCCTACTGCCACCGTTTTCAGCATGTAGCTGCAGAGAGTGACGTCTGCCTCATCATGGGTAATGACACAGTCCAGCATGTCGACGAGTTGGATGTTGTGTGGAAGGGGATAGCTGCATAGAATGTTGTTAAGCAGATCCTTGTTCTTGGAATTGTGAAGAATAACGTCTCTCGGCATTGATGGGGTGTTTGGGGTTAAACGTACTTCGTTGGCTCTTCCTCTTTTCGTCCGCTCATGGTCCTTTGCGCTGGGAGCATCTTGGTCATATATGTCGAACAGAATGATTTTCTTGGAGACAGGAGGGTAATGGGCCAGTCGAGTGCCGAAGCTTGCAGCCAGGTCTCCTGTAGTCTCGGAGACTGGCCAAATGACGTGATACAGAAGCTGAACGGCATCAACCAGCACCACGTCTGGAGCATAACAGTCGTAACAGAGACACTGAGAGATTTGACGAGCACGGCTTTGTCACCCTTCCTCAAGCAGCCGTACTCGTCGATCAGGGCCGGAGGGACTGGACTCAGTTTAAAGTGGAAGACATCGGCTATATCAACGCTGCGCTGCTTCCCCACGACTAACAGCCGACTGAACAGCGTCACGACGTCGTATATGGCCTTCCCTTTGACAGTGACTGCCTTCTTGAGCAACTCCATTGTTTTGACCTTCTTCTTTATTGTCTTGTGGAATTCACTGCTTAGCGAAGCGGAGAACTGCCTGCTCCGCTCACTCCCGATGGCCAATGCGTTCTGAACATTGAATGTGTCTGGCGCCACTTGGCCATTGCAGATGTTATAGACACCTGGTTGCTGGTCATTGAGGGGGTGACTGTACTTCTCCAGTTCCGCCGTGATCTGCTTCCGCTCGGCCTCGTCCAGTCTCCTTCTTCCCTCTCCTTCCACCGTGTGCTTATTCTTCTCCTCCCCATCTACTTCACCGTGTGGCTTCTGCTCCTCCCCAGCTTCATTGTACATATGTTCCATGGCGATGTAAATGTGGGCGCACACACTGAAACTATTCACCCACACAACCACTTGCTCAGGACTCGTTGAAATGCCCTTCATACCTCAAAAACCCTTCCCTCGCTTCATTTATGTCTGCTCTCCGAACTGATATGCTGGCACTGCGGTCCTCCAATCCGAGTGCCGACAGACGTGTGCACCTGCCAGTAGGTCCTCCTTGGCACGCTGGGGAAGATGCTCCATCTGTCGCACATACCAGCTCAGGTAGCGGGCATAATTGAAACAAAGTCACTACATTGAGACTTCAACAACCTTTTGGAAACACCAGTGTCAGTCAGTGTAGACGTTCTCTTTCCCTGTTCATTTTTCTACTCCTCGAAGTATAGCTACAGTAACATGATTTGTGAGCTAGAATATAACTTCCAGACAGAGTTTTGTACAGTTCGTCGTGCTTCACTTTGCTTGTAGCGACGATTTTCTGCACAGCCACGGTCTTGAATGTTTGTAGCGCTCCACTGGCGTGACATGGACTAAACAGGCACTTCTCCCCTTCAGAAGACATGATGAGCGTGACGGCCTGGGGAGTAGGTCTTAAACCACTGATTGCAAAGCTTGTTGAGTGCGTGCATGGCGGAAATTTGCGGGTTTAATGAAATCCGACCCATTTCTCAACCTGCAAAACTTCATATGATACCCAGGACCTACCTACATGTAGACATATAACACATACATGTACCTACCTATCCATCCTAGTAAACCCAGACATTCTGGAGTAGGTAGGCAACGAACCACATCTAATCGGTCAATAGAGGTGATTGTTTACTGCTTTTAAGTCAAATTTGACCTTTGACCTCTGATGTGACCTTGACTTTGACCCCGTATCCAAACAATTACTCCAGAAATGGACTCCCCATCCTGGAAAACCCTTATAAAGAGGTATTACACGACCTTCTATGTCATCGAGATCAAAGGTTGAAAATTTGCCGAAATTTTAGATGGCCGAGACCGCCATTTTGAATTCTGAGAAATGCTCAAGGTTGCACAAGGTGCAACCAAGCTAATTTTGCTCTCCTAACTATATAAAATACATTTCCATAAAAAACGTTTACAGTAATTTACATTGCAGGGTCTCACATAGTAAATATGAGAGCGGCAACTTGACTATCGTGTTTTACTAAGTCAGTGTGCTAACTTCGTAGCATTTCGTAACGTTTCACTGTTTCATATATATATGGTGTTTCATATACTTAACTAAGTAAGAGTTGTAACTATTCGTATTTACTAAGTCAATGTGCCAATTTCTTAACATTTACCCACTCTACGAGATAGAAAGAGGTATGTTTTCTCAATTCTTATCAAGTTAGCGTGGTAAGTTCATCACTTTTTAGTTTTTCACTTCGGAAAACGTATCACATTTTGATATTTTATTATATGTATGTAGTAAACTCTCAATATTGTAGCGTTACGTCCTTTTCACATTGTCGTATTTTACTACGATTTATTAACGCAATGTGGGTAATTTCTTAACATTTTTAACGTCCCACCGAAAATAAAGAGGATTGTTTTTACAAATAACTGACCATTTTACCGTTTCGATGAGATAGCCTTTTCAAATATTTGTATTTTACAAACATTTATTAAGTAACTATGGTAATTTCCATACATTTTCCGCATCAACGAGATAACGGGTAGTAATACTTTTTTAGTATTCTAGCGTTTCTTTGCGATAGCTTTATCACTTTGTCGTATTGTTTAAGTCATCTTGATTCTGTCACAACTTTCCCTGGTTTGTTACGACATCGAACATTAACCTGATTAAAAACGGGTGCAACCTGGCGGGTAAATATGTCACTACGTTAGACGCCAGCTCCATCTAGCGAGCAAAATAACCAATAATTAGGGTTTGACACGCGATAACCTTGTCAAGTATTCGCATTTGAATAAGTCAGAATGCCGACTTCGTAGCGTTTCCTAACGTTTCATAGTTTCATTGTAAATTATGTTTTCATATATTTAAATAAATTAGCGTTGTAACATGTAGTAAAATCTCAATATTCTACCCTTTCTATGCGGTAGCTCTTTGCTAAATTACTAACTAAGTTAGCAAGGTAATTTCCTAACACTTTAATACCTCAACGAGATGGAGAGGCATGTTTTCACAATTTATTTCAAGTTTGCATTGTAACGTGTAGTAACTTTTAAACATTCTAACGTTTCACCGCGATAGTTTTGTCACTTTATCGTATTTTACTAAGCCATCTTGGAACTTTCGTAAACATTCTATTAAAAACTACGGCGCTTTCTATCATAAAATGATAACCTTGATGGTTTTTCTTACGGCATATAGAACATTTTCCTAACCAAATCTAGACAAATGTTGGGTTGTGACGACACTACTTAAAAACTAGCACCGTCTAGCGGATAACTGTAACACAACGTCTGATGCGACTGCCATCTCTCTGACAAACAACCACTAATTACGGCTAGGCACACTTCGACCAGAGCCATAACCTAATTTTAATGTTTTGATGCGATAACCTTGTCAAGTTGTCGTATTTTACTACGAAATTACGGCTTTCATATAATTTACCACTTCAACGAGTAAATAAAGTTATCTTTTCACAAGTGTTTTCCATGTTATTGTGGTAACTTCGTATCTTTTTTTCTTTTTGACTTCGGAAAACGTATAAAAAAATATTTTACGACAGGATTGCAGCAAAATCTCAATATACTTTCATTTCGGCCTGACATCCTTATCACATTTTCGTATTTTGGTAAGTTTTATTAAGTAAGCAAGGTAATCAGACGTTTCCCACCACGTGCAAACCACAGCTTCCATAACAAAGTTTAGAAAAATGTTGTATGTCGTAAGATTAACCGCCAAGTGTGTCGTTTTACGATCGAAGGGTTCACATTCACATAACCATAACCGTAATATTTGTTGACCCCAAGTAGGTATAGAATTTGTTGAAAGTACATCAATTTCGTTAGTACATTTATACAAGCATACATACACACATATTATATCATGTTCACATACTATTATAAGTCTATACGTTAAGGGTTACAATACATACACATGTGTGCACTTATAGTAATTCTTATTGTACCAAAATAAAAACCCACAATCATTTAACAATTACAAACTGGGGTCGGTAGCTCCTATTAAGACAATAATGTCGCTGTCATAGGAGCCACCATAATTTCATGGAATAAAGTAGTATGGTCCTTAGTATACAAGATGTCTAACTCAAATGTTTATTTGGAAGTGTTAGCTTTAAGTAAGAAAGTGTGATGTGGTGTGGAGATGGGCTAATGAACATTAACATACATTGTATTTATTAATTATGTTGACATATATAACAATGTGTTAGAGTACATATATAACTGTAGTTGTTTAGCAAACATGTTTTTATATAAATGATAAAACCATGCAAGCTGTGAGTGTATATTTTGTTTTTAATTGCATTAGGAGTCTCATTTATAGTATGAGGGAGGCTGTATCTGAGACATTTCATTGCAAATTTATGCTTAGTTCTAAAAGTATGTATATTATTTTTTGCACGAGTATTATAATTGTGTATATTAATACTTGGTATAATTTGACAGTTTAGTAAATACGAAGGTAATTGTTTATGAATATATTTAAAATACAATTTTAATTCTTGTAACTTTAACATATCTTCTATTTTCAGTAGTTTAAGATGTTTAGCCACAACAGGGGTCCAATTTATAAAATAGTGATGTCACAAACCAATATTTTTTCTAGATTTGGTTGGTAAGTTACGATAATGACTTAGTAAAATGTGAATACTTCACATGATTACCACCTCAAAAAGTTAAAAGTTGTGTTATGGTTGTGGTCGAAACCACCATTTTCCTGGAAGCCGTGTTTTGTATGTGAGAGGAATCGTCCTTTTTATGAAGTTATGTTTTGCGGGTGTCCGAAAGCGTCCCTTATACGGAAATTACGTTTTGCTTTAAAAAGTATGTCATGACTGTGACCGAAGCTACCATGTTACAAGAAATTATGTTATGGAAGCAGTCGAAGCCACCGTTTTTATTGTTCAAACCCTAATTAGTGGCTGTTTTGTCCGCTAGATTGTGCTAGCGTCTAACGTAGTGTCAGAGTTATCCGCTAGATAGAAAATGTTCTCTGTCGTAACAAAAACTACCAAGGTTCTCGTTTTTATGAAAGAAAGTGGCATAGTTTTCCACAGAATGTTATGAAAGTACCAAGATAAATTAAAAAATACGTCGAAGTGACACAGCCATCGCGGTGAAACGCTGACAAGTTGCGAAATATGTTACAAAGTTGGCACACCGACTTATAAAATATGAAAACTTGACTTGACAAGGTTATCGCGCGGAAACAGAACAATATTCCATTTTACTACAAGTTACAAGACTAACTTAGTTAAATTTGTGAAAACTCGCCTGTCTAATGCAACGAAACGGTGATACGTTACGAAATGGAACTAGGTTAGTACACCGACTTAGTAAAATATGGAAATTTGACAAATTTATCGCATCGAAACTCTAAAGGTTATGTTATGACTATGGTCGAAGCCGCCATTTTGCCAGAAATAGAAATGATGTTATGGTCATTCTCGGAGCTCTATTTTTACGGAAGCTGTGGTTTACACGTGGTAGGAAGCGTCTGATTACCTTGCTGACTTAGTAAAACTTGGTAAAATACGACAATGTGAAAAGGATGTCAGGCCGAAACGAACGAATTTTGAGATTTTGCTACAATCCTGTCAAAAGATATAAAAATGTTTTCCGAAGTGAAAAACTAAAAAAGATACGAAGTTACCACACTAACATGGAAAAACTTGTGAAAGGACAACTGTATTCATCTCGTTGAAGTGGTAAATAATATGAATGGACCGTATTGTTTTAGTAAAATACGAAAACGTGACAAGTTTATCGCAATGATATGAATGGACAGTACTGTTTTAGTAAAGTACTAAAAATGTTCAAGGTTATCGCATCAAAACACAAAAATTAGGTTGAGGCTATGGTTGAAGTGTGTCTAACCATAATTAGTGGTTGTTTTGTCAGCGAGTTGGCGATCGCATCATATGTTGTGTTAGAGTTGTCCGCTAGACGGTGCTAGCTTTTAAAGTAGTGTCGTCACAAACCGACATTTTTCTAGATTTGGTTAGGAAAATGTTGTATTGTCATAAGAAAAACCACCAATGTTATCGTTTTATTATCAACTTAGAAAAATACGATAAAGTGACAAAGCTATTGCGGTGAAATGTTACAATGTTTAAAATATACTAACAGTTACAATGCAAACTTAAAAATAAATTGTGAAAACATGGCTCTCTATCTCGTTGAGATATTCAAGTGTTAGGAAATTACCTTGCTGACTTACTAAAACTTAGTAGAATACGACATTTTGTCAAGGGTACCGCATATAAACGGTAAAATATTGAGATTTTACTACATGTTACCACGCTTAGTTATTTATGAAATTACAATGCAATGCAACTATGAAACGTTACGAAATGCTACGAATTCGGCATTCTGACTTGTTAAAATACGAATACTTGACAAGGTTATCGCATGTCAAACCCTAATTAGTAGTTGTTTTGCTCGCTGGATGGAGATAGCGTCTAACGTAGTGACATCATTATCCGCTAGGTTGACCTTTTTTTTAAGAAATGACGTTACAACCCAATATTTAATTAGGAAAATGTCTATGTCGTAAAAAAACCAGCAAGGTTCTCGTTTTATGATAGAGTCGTAGTTTTCCCAAGGTAAGTTGTGAACGTACCAAGATGGTTTTAAAAAATACGACGAAGTGACAAAGCCATCGGATTGAAACGCTAGAATAATAAATATTTACTACACGTTATCTCGTTGAGGCCGTAAATGCTAGGAAATTACAATAGTTACTTAATAAATCTTTGTAAAATACGAATATTTGACAACGCTCGGTTACTAAAGCTCCCAGAATGACGACCTCGCAGTACCATGTCTTACATCCTGGGCTGTGTCCCCTGTTTCAAGATAGAAAACGAATCACAACGCGTGCGTCTTCAGCCACGCCAGTGATGGACATGACGCCGTGTCTCTCTCTCTATTGGATATATAGGTGTCTTCGAGTACGTATTTCTTTACTGGGTACCGATCATTATTTCGTTTATATGGCATAATATTGTCTTTGTTGCGGACTGACAATTATTTTATTTCTGCATTCATTGGTAGCTGAATGATAGATGGTGGTGATATTGAAATTGTTTCCAACTTGATATATTTAATGAACACCTAGTTTCTATTTTTAGAACCGAAAGTCGAAAAGTGTGGAGAGAGACAGAGAGAGAGGCGGAGAGAGAGAGAGAGAGAGAGAGAGAGAGAGAGAGAGAGAGAGAGAAAGAGAGAGAGAAAGAAAACAAAATCATGCAATATTTTTGGTCATTTTTAGTAAGGCAGATAAATACAACACATTTATTTACAAGACAACGTCAATATGGCCCATCAATTGGACGAGTGCGGTTTGAGGTTCGTTCTGAAACACGCACGCACGTAATCTTATACATACCATGTAGTGATCCCACCATATGAATACAGGTGCCCAGACTTTTCTGCATATGTGGTAGGGCTACGTATATTAGCGGTGCCCTTGCACGTCGCACAGTCGCAGGCAGGAGGGTCGACGGTCAATACCTCCTATGGCTTCAGCTGACGCGGTGACTTGCCGTAGTGTAGTACCAATCACTTGCAATCCTACAACTTCGTCCACTGACGCACTCTAATAACTGATTATGACTGAGCCAGCGTCCTTCCATGAGAACAGACTGTACCCAACTGCCCTGCGCAGCAAGCTTCGATATATAAACAAGCGTCGTGTTGCACCCGCACTGGACATGGATGACCAGGTAACTAACCAAACTAGATATTTAGGTATGTTAGTGGCATACGTGAGAAAGACAGCAAAGTTTTCTCGGTATAGATACAAATTATAACATGGCGCAATGACCTAATGGGATGGTCGTTTTCCGGAAGACAAAAATTGTCGCTTTATTGAATGCATGTTTCTAGTTGACAAACTAACTACCAGGGGAGCGGGCACTACATAGGGCTCTGTGTTAACATCTGTTTTGTATAGTTTTAAAAACCACAATAATTTATAACCTTTACCTTCCTCCGCTCCAGTTGCATTAGCCCATTGTTATATAAGATATATAGAAAACAATAATATTGCGCATGCGTTATGATGTTTAGGTGACCTACATGAGGAACGTGAATAATGTGACCAATGTGGTCTACGTGCAGAACGTGATCTTGAAATTTGACTTTAACGTCAACCATTGACCTTGATGTTTGATCTTGACCCACTTATGTAGTTGATGATATCTCTATCAGTGTTGCAACGTGCCATCTGACTATTTTAGAGCTAGTTCTAAAATAAGACACTCGTAGTGTTGGGGTATTCGTTCACGATCTATCCGTCAGATTGCTCCACCTGTTCTGTGACCTAGTTTGTAGTTCACCAACTATCCGCTAGGGGCGCTACATGACCTTGCTCCAGTATGCCACGATCTGTACCTATTATACTGCTGTCGGCGCGTGGGAAAGCAAGGTAGTGGACTCATGGTGAGGCTAATTTGAAGTCCCACACTACCATCTATGTTTCTGTCGAACGTTCGCTCTCTACGCAGCAAGACCGACGAATTTATGTGTAATCTCCAAACTTTCCTCTGTAGTTTTCTTCAAAGAGACATGGCTTGACGCCACCATTCCTGATTCAGCCGTGCAGTCTTTAGTCCTAATTTATGGCAGAATCGTTGAGTTTATTTGTTTTTCCTGTACATCTTGTCGTGTATGGGACAGGAGAGCATCTGCGAAGTCGATATCCTCGAGGGAGGAGAAGTGTCCATCTTATCCGTCGTGTTGGTCCTTCATTGTTTTCTTCATAACCCAGTATGTGGCAATGTTGAATAGGACTGCTGACATCACACATCCTTGTCTGACCCCAGACTTTACTTTGAATGTAATATCCGACTGTCCTTTGCAGCATGTGTCGTTCTCGTAGATGAGCTTTATGAGATCCACAATTTGTGGTGGATTTCGACATGTCCGTCGTATCCTCCAGAGACTGTCTCTATGGATACTGTCAAAGGCTTTTTCAAAGTCTATAACATTTATCCACAGTTCTCTCTGCCTTTCTGTGCTCTACTCGATGATGTTTCTGAGAATGAATATATGGTCTGTACAGCCTCTTCCTTTTCGGAAACCAGCTTGTTCCTTTCCTAGCACTTTGTCTAATGCATCGATCTCAAGCTACAAAGAACAGCGTGGGTAGGGTATAAATGTGTTTCATAGAGAACAAAATATATAAGACAATCACATCTTTTGAAAAGACCTGGGCCAGAGGTTATAAAACCGTACTCGGCGCTCATGCTCAACTCCGTGCTCAGACTCAGATCTCGTGCTCACGGTGGTAATAAAAACACGTCTGCTCAACTGAGCACGCAGCCTTGAGCATATGCTCAACGGCGAGCTAATGAAAGAGCTCGCGACGGTGTTTTATCGAAAATAGACTCAGCGGAAATGGAACTCTTTCATTGATGAAGGTAAGTATCCACGTAAACAAATTCAATGTCGTCTGTTATTGTCGTGTGCTAGCGGGAAATCGATTACAGCATCATGATGTCAGTTGACCAGCAGTGTGGTACAAGCAGTAATAGTGGCGAAAGTGGGGAAGTTATGAAAAGACGATCGAAACCGTGGGGGGAATAGAAGAGAAGACGTTGATCAAAGAAACTCTTGAAAGGGAAAATGTGTTATTTGGCACGTAAAGGGCTGCGGAACGAAGACCGTACATCAGCTGCATACGGAAGGGTGGCAAGAAGTTGCCGACATTCTGAGAGCGTACGTGTCGTGTGTTTGACTAAACTAAGACCAATACATGCGAAATTTTTATTGTAATAATGTTATAACACGGGAACTGTGTGTAGTGTAATTATTGGTATAGTTATTATTTTTAAAAAAAAGTTATTAAATTAATTATTACTATTAACTACCATACCCATACATTCATTTATCAGTAATATTATGGAATTAAGTGCTAGGTTGATGATTTTGTTTTAATGACTAAATAAAATTGTTTTTTTAAATATGAATTATTTGATACTGTGTTAACTTCACTTTTTATATATAGGTAACCGTAACATTTAAAAAAGCTGTTCACAAGGATCACCACAGTAAAGGCAGAAAACCGAGTGGCCCAATAAAAAAGAAATTAAGGTTGTAAATGGTCTGAAAACTGTCAGTGACAATGTCAGTGTGTTGTACGTAATAACAGAACAGTTCAAAGAATATATCTTTGAACGATTTTGAAACCCATACATACATTTATCAATGTGTTATATATGGGTATGGAATATTTACAAAATGTTTTAGCTTCATAGAATATCAACAACTGTGCGGGATACAGAGGAGGTAAACAGAAATACCACAACTTGAAACAGCGAGGTATGTACACACACACACACACACACACACACACACACACACACACACACACACACACACACACACACACACACACACACACACACACACACACACACACACACACACAAACACACACACACACACACACACACACACACACACACACACACACACACACACACACACACACACACATGGATGTATTAGTATAAAAACATATATCAGTTGAAGAAGCAAATAACTTGTAGATATTGAAATATAACATTGGTGCATGTAATTAACAATATTTCTAGGTGAGAAGCTTGTTGTATTAAGTTACGAGGTATGATGATTTTGTGTTATGATAATTTGATATAATATTCTCTGTGAGGATGACCTTTTTATGTTATTACAGCAAAAGGAAAGATTGATGCGATTCGAAAGAGTCGCTACGTGACTGGGGGTGGGCCCGCGCCTCCTCCTCTGTCTGCTGCCGAGGAGGCAATGGCCCAAAGTCTGGAGGGGAGGCCGGGCATACATGGAGTTGATGGTGCACTTGACACCGATGGTAAGCAATGTTACACACAATAAAAATTATGGTGGAAGTTATGCAAACACAGTTAATAAGACAATTACTGTAAGTGAACAGAAATTTTGCTTTATAGTCACCTTGTTAAATCAGTCTGATCCTATTTATATGACCTATCAGTTAAGGTTACTTGTCCCAGTCCGAAACGTTATTATCATATAGGGCATTGTATAAAATAGTTTTATTATTGAAGCACATGATAAGTGTCGTAATAACCTTGTCGAACCAGATGGAGTGGATAAGTGTGTTGAGATAGTGTTACTATACTGCTTATACAAATTACCATTTATGTTATGTTAATTAGTTTTTAATGAAAAACATACATTGTGACAAGGGAGAATACTATAGCTGTGCATATATATATATATATATATATATATATATATATATATATATATATATATATATATATATATATATATATATATATATATATATATATATATATTAAGTAAGCCAATGTTCATTGTGAACTTACTGTATGAAAGTATGAATACAGAAACATTATGCAAATATAAGTGCATAAATCAGTGTAAATTCTGCAATCTTTTGTCCATATGACTGCGACAGCAGTCATTTGCAGCATTGAAACAACATAAACCTATGCTGAAACATTTTTTTTTAGAACACCATGATACAAGCAGCTGCAAGCAGCAAGCCAGCTACCCAAAAGCGAAGACTACCAGCACTGGTAAGTAATTAATGTGTTTCTCCATATTTATGATAACTCATATAATACACAAAGCATATAAATGCCAACAACCGAATACAATCATTGAAGAAAATGTGTTTATGGATGTAATAAGTAATAACGGAATGGTAATCATAAGTTGTAAACCAGCATTTCATGAATTTTCATGTTTAATAACATTCCAATAATTTAAGAAAATTGTACGAAAGTACTGAAGTTAGACAACATATATATTTAACAAATTTGTTACAATATATTTTGTTATTTTTGCAACAGCAAAGTCGCCATTAAGTTCCACTGTGTAATGTACACGCGTAATTCTTGAACAAGATAAACTTTAGCTGGAAATCAAAAAGCTACAAAATCATAATGAAATGTTCCAGAAGCAAATGCGAAACCTTGACATTTAGTTCAAGTTGGCAGAGCTGAAAAACATGCATTTAAGTTTAAAACTAAAAGCAGAATTTGGCGTCGACATCGAACGAAATTCATGATGACAAATAACTGTTTAATACATTTTAAACTGGATTGCAGGCTGGCTTAGTCTAGAGACATATAATGCGGATAATGATTGATAAAGTTACTCAACAAGACTCATTTGCATGAAGCAGTGTTACATTTGCACAATAGCAATGCAAATCCTTACTACAGATATATAATGACACTTGTGAAGATGCTTAGTATACATGTACGTCATATGTAATATATGTGTATATATATTGGTATGTATACTAAATATCTTATCAAGTGTCATAAGATATATAAGTACGGATTATCATTGCTAATGTGAACTGTCTTTTCCTGAGTTGTTTTATATCTCATAAAAGAATAATATTTATTTTATTTTAGTCTCTATGAAATCTCACCATACAGGTTCACCTAATATTTTGCAAGCTACCCAAAATCGTTGACACATGACATATACACAAAACTCATTGAAAGCATCCTAAATAAAAAACTTATTTGAAAATAACATTACCAGTATTCTACACTAAGCCAGCCGGCAAAAGTCATTACATTTTGGTAGCGTATTGTAACAAACATAAGGTAAATTTATTTACATTTAGTAGTATTTTAGTTGTTTGCTGTAGGTACACACATGTTACGCAGTTAAGATGATATCTCGCAGCAACTCTGCAACGCTCAACTGCAACAAGGTGACCTCTCATAACAGCACCATCACTCTGTCCTCCAACAGGATTGAAAGGTACATCATCAGGTGGTGGCAGGTCAACGTCATCGGTGACAATGTTAATTATATCACCCTGATCTATCGCAATGCACATGCCACAATATATGTGACAGCATTCCACAATATATGTGACAGCATTATGTGGAGTTGTTCTTACTTCACTGTGTAAACATTGAAAGCGTCTCTTTAAAATTCCAAATGTTTGTTCAACCAGCACACGGGTACGCCACAATGAATTGTTGAACCGTTCTTCAGCAGGTGAAGCAGGATGCAATATAGGCGTCATGAGAAAACGTAGGCATGGATATCCAGACTCTCCCAGCAGAAAGCCATTGTGTTGTCCGGGAAACATTATATAGCAATTCAAATTAAACATATTTACTTAATTTGCAGTGATCATGATATTTTGAATGTGTAAGTATCATGAAATATTCCATGTTCAGTACGTTTTATGGGCAAATATTAAATATTTATTTATACAACATTTTAATAAATATTTTAAATATTACTTAATATAGATTGAAAACATTATTGTATATGAACTATCAAATAACTATTATTGAATAATGTTACACAGATATGGGTTATGATAAGTAAACACATTTAATTCATGTAATATGTCAAAGTATTTACCATTTTCAAATTGCATACACAGAGTGGAGCCTTGGAAGATGCGACTATCATGCACAGCACCTGGCCATTTGGCTGTACAGCTTGTTATTTTGTAATTAGCATCGCAGCACAGTGAAGTTATTTACATACGTGTTCTACTTGTGGACATGTTGTGCACTATTTGTGTATTTCATGCAGTGATTGGACAGTTACTGCATTTCTGTCATATTATGATGCAGTAAATGTTTTTGATGTTTTATATGAACATGACAATTTGTTATTGGTAATGGATCAGTGATATACTGTATGAATTCCATTGCATATTAATTATTGATGTATTGTTTGTACACAGAATGTTGCAACTATGAGTGTTTCAATAAAAAACTATGTATGTGCTGTTATCCAATTCGTATATACCTTATATATACATTTTCTTTACCTGCACGTTCAAGGAATGGTATCCCTTTCTGTTGACATAATCAGCCTCATTGTTGTGTGGTCGTTGCAGCCGAATGTGTGTACAATCGATGCAGCTGAGGACATTTGGGAAACCTGCAATTACACGACACTGGTTTAAAACCTTAATAGTAATCTGTAGTTTTATTTGGTTGTAAGTGGCAACAAAAGTACATATTAAAATTGTTGTCCCAATTATACTTCATTCGATAATACTTTTAAATAGGAGAGGTATAACATCCCGTTTGGGGTGTCGATCCAGCGATTTTTACATTGCCAGTTCTACATCATACCACATAACTAAAATCCTGACTGCGGTTTCTTGGTTTGTTAATGGGAATCATTTGGCCGTACACTTCATATAATGTAGAATTAAATGTTAAAAGCATCATTATATTATTTAATTCTGATAGTACATAATTTGTAACGTAAACTATATAATAATACAATAAATATACATTGTAATAAATCTTAACTTAAGGCATACGATACGTAGCAAGTTGCTTATTTTGTAGAAAGGAAGGAAATGTAAATAATGTTTATCTAATAGACGGCGGCACTCTCACATCTGATAATGCCGCGTCCTGGGGTACTATTGGGGGTCTGGGATAATTCTGTTTTTACATTATTGCCTACCTGCAATTCTGGCGAATGCTATCTTTGCATCGACTGCACGCAGGCCAGTTGGAAAGAGAATGAATCGCCTGTATGCGTCACATATCATTATCGACACTCCTCTGATGCAGCGACCTGCAGTGGACCTCGACATTTCTGTCGTGTCGCCGATGACTGTATGTATGGTCCCCGTGGCTAAAAAAAAACGCAGGCAGACTAATACGTGTAACAACGGTGTTAGAGGGTTGTTTCGCTGCATCTTAGTAGCAATGTCTGGAATGGTTTGTAAAATATACACAATTGTACATGGCCGAAATCTTTACTTGCGAAATACCTCCTCTTCTGGCAGATCTTCCAACAGATTCGATCGATCTCGAAAGAAGCGTGGACGCCTTAAATAGCCACGACTTTGTCGATTGTCTGCACGAAATTGCCTAACGTGAGCTGCCATCATCGAAAAACTGCCACCAAAACAAAATTATTGCAAAGCTGTATCGTACTGTCGTCGTCTGCCGCTTAAGTTTGGAAATGTTCATTAAACACTGCCGTTTTAGGCACAACAAAGTGTCTGTCAACATTCGTGTTACACCACCTTTTCAAATGGATCGACAACAACTCGTATGCGACTTGGATAGTGAAATCGGACTGCATATCTTGTCAAAAACGACGAACTTTGACAATGAAATCGACCCATTTCTATGTTAGCCACCATCTTTGTTTGTCTGAGTACGGCGTTGAGCACGGTCTTGAGTATACTCAGAGTTTCGAAGTTGTCATATGTCCTTCCGCATTACTCTTCTCACGGGTCCGTTCATGCTGCGTATGCATACATAGACACACACACACACACACACACACACACACACACACACACACACACACACACACACACACACACACACACACACACACACACACACACACACACAACACACACACACACTACACTACACACGCACGCACGCACAAACACACATACACACACACTCACACACACACACCCACACACACACACACACACACACACACACACACACACACACACACACACACACACACACACACACACACACACACACCCACACACACACACACACACACACACACACACACACACACACACACACACACACACACACACACACACACACACACACACACATAAACACATTGTGCGTCGGCAAGTGTAAAGGAAGCATATATCTGGGTATAATCTTGGCAACAGGTTTTAAAATCATCTAAATAGTATATATAAGTTAAAACCCATTGTTGCCGTTGTTTCTATTTGGTCCCATAGTGAATTAGCGGCCATTTTGCAAAACTGTTTCATCTACAGAAAGAACTGTGGTATGTGGATACATGTTCTAAGGGACAAGGATCTCAAATATAAAACAATTGGAATTTTTCAGCTTTCGGGTCCGCCATTTTAAAACATGGTTCCATACAACATATATACACATACAACAATTGTTTCTGTAGATGAAACAGTTATTAACGTACGGCGAAATAACATTTGGCGGCTATTTTAAAATGGCCGCTAAATCACTATGGGACCAAATAGAAAAATGACAACAACGGTTTCAACTTCTATATACTATTTAAATGATTTCAAAACCTGTTGCCAAGATTATACCCAAAAGACATCACAAGATTGAATTATTTGACATTTACCGGCGGACTAACAGCGTACAAAAGATCGTACCTCTCTTGTTTAGGTGAAGAGCACCATATAGTACAAAATTGATACAGTTTATTATATGCGTTTGGTTATATTCTTGGAACTAGATGGAAATAAATCACACTACACCAATTGGTCTACTAGTCTTCCTACGTATAATGAGATAGGATTATAAGAATAGCATATATAGTGTTATATTAACCTTTTCTAAATTTACTATGTGATATATTTTCGTTTTCGCGAGCCTAGCTCCAAAACTGTCAAGTAACACGTTTTCCCGCACGTACACGCGTGCACGTCTCAATACGAACTTCAAACACTCCAGCCACACTCTTGACGTTCCCGGAAAAAAAAGACCTCTTGTCTCTGCGTCAGTTGCATTTATGTACCTATATACATGAACTGCTCTGTTAGTGTAATCTCGTATACCTTTAACACTAATAATAAAAAGTAGATGTCCCGCGATCTAGCTACGTGACGTCATCAGTTGGTCCTCTTCTTTTGGTTGATATTTTGATGGTTAAAACGCAAATATTACGCGTAAAATGTTTAGAATAAAAAACGTAAACAGAGACGACGCCAAGTGTGACAGCTAACCGGAACTCATGAGAAGAGGGTTCCAATCGACTCGATAGACGTCGCTGCGGACTATCAGAATTCCCGAATAGCTTCACAAAGCTACATAACTCCTCGCGAATTTGCCGTAAATAATGTGACGTAATGTGGCGCCCTTTATTTTCTAGCGTGTACTGTGTACAGATCTTTGAACACGATAGAATAGGTTCAAATGACAGAGACTGCACCAGCGATCATATATCCCCCCTCTCCCCCTAACTCACCCCATTTGACTTGTAGATAGGTAGATAGATAGTGTGTTTAAGATTTAACAAGATCTTAAAGATTTAACAAGATTGCCACCTAGAGATTCAACTATCTATCTAAGTATACCCCGCCCTTCTTAGGTATATGTCGATTTTATTTTTAAATATATTAACACTACTAACACCTACACAATCAGCTGATAATCTGTTCCATTCGTTTACTGTTCTTTGTGAAAATGTAAATGTTCTAATATCTAGTCTACACTGCTTCTTTGCTAATGTAACTCCATGTCCTCTAGTCCTTCTCTCTTCCTTGACTGTGAAAAAAATATTTCTGTCAATATTTTCATATCCATTCAATATTTTAAACACCTCAATCTGATCTCCTCTCAATCTTCTGGTTTCTAGTGTTGTTAAACCACATTCTTTTAGACGCATTTCATAACTAATATTCCTGAGTTTTTGTATCATTTTGGTTGCTCTCCTTTGTACTCTTTCTAGCATATCAATATCCTTCTTGCGATATGGTCCCATGCTTGTATACAATATTCTAAGTGAGGCCTAACTATTGTTTTATACAGCGGTATTATTAGTTCTTTTTCTTTGTACACTATATTTCGCCTAATTAATCCAAGAATTTGGTTTCCCTTCGCTGCTGCAATTCCACACTGCTCTGATACCTTCATGTCAGCACTAATAGTTAACCCTAAGTCCTTTTCCTTTAAGGTAGTATTTAGTACAGTACCACCCATTGTATATTGTGCATCTTCATTCCCATGTCCTGTGTGGAGGCACTTACACTTTCCAAAATTAAACAGCATTTGCCACTTCTCAGACCATTCTATCAACTTATTAAGATCATCTTGTAAATGCTGTCTATCTGCATCACTTTTTATTTTCCTAAACACTTTTGTGTCGTTCGCAAACTTCAACACCTTGCTTGTAATGTCATCATCCAAATCATTGATATATGTTAAGAATAAAATAGGTCCCAGTACTGATCCCTGCGGTACTACACTCAAAACCGATTTCCAGTTTGAAACCTCCCTATCAACTACTAATCTTTGTCTTCTATCAATAAGCCATTTTTCTATCCAGTTGATCTTCCAAAAAACAAAACATATTTGTTAAGCATGACCTAGCTTTTAAAACCCCACGTTGAGATCGGTTGATCAATTTATTTTTAACAAGAAAATCAACCAGGTGATCTTTAATTAGTGTTTTAATAGTTTGCAAATCACCGATGTTAAACTCACTGGTCTGTAGTTCTCTGACTTGTTTATCGAACCTTTTTTTAATAATGGTATAATGTTTGCTTCTTTCCATTCTAACGGAACCATTCCCTCCTCTAATGACAAATTGAACACTGTTGGAAGCGGTATGCTGATTTGTTCTACAATTTCCAACAGTAATTTGGGAGGAATCCCATCCACTCCAGGTGATTTATTATCTTTCATATCTCTTATTTTCATAGCTACCATGGTTGGGGTTACAATTAGTTGTCCTAAATAGTCAAACTCTCTCCCTTCGGACTTAGTCTCACGTACTGGTAATATATAAGTATATTCCCTGGTAAACACCGAACTAAAGTACTCATTTAGGTTTTCTGCCATTAAGAATCCCTCTGTTATTATGTTTCCATCACTACCTTCTAGAGGACCGACCTTATCCTGAACTTTCTGTTTACTTCGAATATACGCATAAAAACTCTTGCTGTCATGTTGTATATTAAAAGCTACTTTTTTTCGTAGCTTTCCTTTGAATTTATAATTTCAGCTGTAGCTTGATTAAGTGCTTCTTTATAAATGCTATAGTCTTCTTCACTTCCAGAATGTCTATATATCTTCCACATCATTTGCTTGTACTTGATTTTTCTAATGGCTTCCTTCGATAAGTGTTTCTTCTTTGACCGTTTCCCCTGTTTTTTCAAGGGGACAAATTTGTCAACGATGCATTCAATTTTACTCTTTAAAATATTCCAACATTCTGTTGCTGTCTTATTCTTCAGTGTGTTATTCCAGTCTATCTTTGCTAAATATTCCCTCATGTGCTTATACCTTCCTTTGTGAACATTTTTCCTGTACCTTATTTTTCTATTCCGTTCTCCCTTTACTTTGATGATAAAATGTATCTGGTTGTGATCACTACACCCCAGTGGCTCACATATCTTGACATTATCAACACATTCCTTCTGTGAGCTCAATACTATGTCTAACACGTTGTCGCCCTTTGTTGCTTCTAACACATGTTGAGAAAGGAAACTACCTTGTACTAAATTTAAAAACTCTTGATCCTCTCTCCCGTTACTCTGTAGAGATGTCCACTCTATATGCCCATGGTTAAAATTCCCCATAATAATACAGTCCCATTTACTCACTTCTTTGATAGCGTTATGTATTTTTTCATTATCTTCTATGCTTATGTTTGGACTCCGATCCACTAGCCCAACAGTTAATGTTGAGTTTCCTGTTACTATATTACACCAGACAGCTTCTTCACATTCTGCTTCTTTTTTCTAATTTTATTTCATAAGCCTGGATGGATTCTTTAATATATAAAATAACTCCACCTCCCCTTCTTCCTAATCTATCTTTCCTAAACATTACATATCCTGTCATTCCTAATTCGGCATCTGATATATCGGGGGTGGCCCAAGATTCAGTTATACCTATTATGTGAGGGTCAATATCTTCTACCATAATGTTTAGTTAATTTATTTTGTTTACTGTGCTCCTTGCATTTAAACAAACACATTTATGACCAAATTTCGTAGGGCTTTCCAGACTGTTCTTTGCCGATTTCTTTTTGCTATCTTTATCTGTGCCTCTTGTATTTGGCTTCTCTGTGTATCCCCCCGCGAAACTAATTTAAAAAGTTGCAACCTGTTCCATTGTCCATCGATCGAAGCAGGTTCTCGGAGAACGCTGTTGCTCCGTTTCCGTCCGCTTAGATGGAGGCCATCTCTCATATACATGTCTTCTTTCCCAACAAAATATCCCCACAAGTCTACAAATCCAACTCCTTCTTCTTCACACATCTGCTCTAATAGTGCGTTAATTGCCATCCTCTTGCAGTTTCCATATGGTGCTCCCCTTCCCCTCATCACTGGCAAGATTCCTGAGAGTATGATCTGTTCAACTCTTGTCTTCTTCAGGGTCTCTACCAACTCTCTGTATCTCTTTACTATCCTGGTTGTTCCATCCCTGTCTGCATTGTTCGTCCCTACATGTACTAATATAGACCCCCATTGGCCTTGCCCCAATACGTTCACTAGCCGTTCAGTCACATGCTCTATCCTGGCCCCCGGAAGACAAACAACAACGTCTTCTCCTTTACTTAATGTCCTGTCTGTTTTTCGCAAAATGGAGTATCCAATAAATACCCTTTCTGTTCTCAATGCCCCCTCGATCACTGCTTCAGAGTAGCTCCTCCGTTTTGCACCTCCCTGGTTGCTGACTTTTCCCCCTGCCCCTTACTCTGTTGTTCCTTTCTTTCATGTCTCTTTTCTTCCTGTCATCGTCCTTGTTATTGACTTCCGTTTGGTCACATCTACTCTCACTTCCTTTCTTCCATTCGTCTTTCCTCCTGTCGCATCTACTTCTCTCATCTCCTGTCCCCTTGTCCCTCCCTCCTTCTCTACTGTCACTTTCTCCCCTGTCACCTTCCTGCATGTCATGTTTCCTGTTGTTCTTTCTCCATTTGTTTTCCTTGCAATCACCCTCCCTCCACTCTCATCCCCTTCACAATATCCGTTAGCCTAGCTAACTCTGCTGTCAGACAGTCCACTTTCCAACACCCTAAACATTGGAACGTAATCCCTTCCTCCGTTGTCTCTGACCAAGTGTTTCCGCACCCCCATACGGCAAAATCCCCCAAGCTGTAGCAGTGGTTATACACCAACTGCCTCCTTGCCTTCACTTGCCGCTTGCAAGGTGCCATATTACGATTTGTCAAAATCAACTCTTAGTTTATACCAACTTAGTCTGTAGAAAGTTTTTTTATTGTGTACAGCAACTGCAGCACACTTTATGTTATAAACAACTTACTACCTATGCTACCATGAACAATAAGTTTAGTCTGTATTGATACCGTTCCCTAGCGGAAACGTTGGACATTACCTATATATATATATATATATATATATATATATATATATATATATATATATATATAAACAAACAAGGGTTTCCTACTAAAACGCTTGTTTATTTTTAATAACAATGATACATATTCACAGTATTACCTTACATATCTTATATACTATATCAAATAAAGAGATATGCTCAATCTTGTTTACAAAATGTCGAAGCCTAGATTACCCTGTTATCACCCACTATATTAATCTGTTCAAAAATACTGTTAACTAACAAACTTTAACCAAAACTACTACTCAATATATATCCAGTACTTCTTTATGAATAACCTTAACACAAGAATAATACTTACCAATCAATATTTCCGCTTGTTTTTCCAATTTTATACACCACCAATTTCAAACATCTACATCCGCCAATTGTCCCGCCAAGGTGCAATGCACTAGACTTTGTAAATAGAATAATTGCGTGTCATGATAAGCTAGCATGGCACCTGCAATCGGAAGTGAACTTGTTTGGCATGGAATTTTTTTGAATACTGGGTTACAACTTTTAGACTTGAGCAAACCTATACATTCAGTTGTATACTCTAAGTGCCTCCAATCGAATTCATCCGCCAGTCAAACGCGTAAACATTTCCCCACATACTAATTATTACAGACGTGCATATCCATGTAAAATAAACCAGATGTAGGCCACTTGGGTCACTTCCCAACCAAATCTAGAAAAATGTTGGTTTCTGACAAAATATTCGGTTGTGACCACACTATACTATATGCTAACGCCATCTGGCGGATAATCTTAACATTATATTAGACGACATCGCCATCTAGCAGACAAAACAACCACTAATTAGGGTTAGACAATTAAAGCTTGGGTTGCGATATCATTACTTTAACAGCTAACTACGGTTAGACACATAGGTTGTTTAGATTAACTAGGGTTTAACATAGACAAAGGTTGGGGTTAACTGATCAGAAAATTGTTATTTTTGTCCTGGGATAAAACAATTGTCTCTGAAATTGTCGTGTCGGTAAAATCACCATGTTTGTAAACTTGTCGTGCCGGAAAACTCGCCATGTCTGTAAACTTGTCGTTCCTGAAAACTCGCCGTGCTGTAAACTGGTCGTGTCGTTTTATTTTATTTGGTTTTGATTTGTTTTGTAAACATACCGTGTCTGTCATCTTGCAGTGTCTCTGAAATTATCCTGTCTGTAAACTCGCCGTGTCTGTAAAATTGTCGTGTCTGTAAACTCGCCGTGTCTATAAACTTTTTTTTTTATTTATTTTTTTAACTTACGGTGTCTGTCAACTTGTCGTGTCTATACACTTGAAGTGTCTCTGAAATGGTCGTGTTTGTAAACTCACTGTGTCTGTCAACATGTCGTGCCTGACACACGCGAACACATTCGGACGCATGCGGACACACACGAACACATACGGATACACAAGGACACACACGGACACATACAGACACATACAGACACACGCGGACACACACGGACACACACGGACACACACGGACACGTACATGCACATGCACTCGCATGCGCACGCACGGCATGTGTAAGTTCCATATGTGGAGAATGTGACCTATGTGACCTACATACTGGACATGAAGTGATACCACCATATAAAAAAACGTGCCGAGACTTGTCACGCTAGGGAGATTACGTCATAGATACAATGTATTACATTGTTTTTTATTTACTACTGGTTGCCTAGCAACCTATAGTTGAACCGGCGATAACTCTACTTACAGTAGCGGTGCCCTTGCAAGTCGTACAGTCGGAGGGGAAAAGGTCCACGGTTAATATTTCCTACTCCTTTTGAATTTGAATTAATTGCTACGTGTGAGAATACTGGTTTGGTTTTCTCAGATTATGATATATTTGGTCGAGCTAGCAATTCGTATACGTATGTAAGTGGTGCTCACAACTCTACCTCGGGGATAGATCACTTTATCTGCTCTCACCGTGTAAACTCGATGATCACTGATTTATATTTATTGTAATGAGATTATCATGGTGTTAAATACAGCACTTTACGGTAATACAAGACTGAGGTAATAAAGACACTGTGGACTAGGGTAAAAGTTGATACACGTGTTGGTTATGATATATGGTACCAGGAATTGGCGTTTAAAATAAAAGAACCAAAAAGATGGACAAACTGAAGCCACCACATGAACTGAAAATAGCCGGTGGTAACCTGATCGGTGGGAAAGGTTCCTGGAGCGTTTTCGATGGTATTTGGCAGCTGTCGGAGAGGACGGATCGGAAGACAAGAAGAAGGTTGCCATCTTGTTGACAGTAGCTGGAGACGAGGCACAAGAAGGGTTTCGTACATTCACGTACGAACCTGCCAAAGCGGCAGTAGGTAATCAACCAGCCGTCCGGCGGAAACAGCAGAACAATTTAACACAGTCGTGAGAAAGTTCACCGAGTTCTGCGTGCCGCGAAAAAAAACGTCATTTACGAGCGATACGTGTTTCACACCCGAGTACAAGGTGACGGTGAGACGATAGATAGTTTTACCACGGACTTAAGGCTGAAGTCACAGTCATGTGAATTTGGGTCGCTAAGATAGATAGCCTGATACGTGATAGAGTGGTAGTGGGCATCAGAGACTCCAAAATAAAGGAAAGGTTACTCAGAGCTAACGTTAGAGCGGGCAATAGACATTTGCAAAGCAAACGAAGCCAAATGAAAGTGTTAACTGGCGCAGGAAACAGTGCAAGTGTGAACATGATTCGAAAACTGAAAAAAATGAACCTAAGAAAAAAACAAGTCCCTGTAGTGGAACAAACAACAAGAAACGCCCTGACACTTAAAAAGAAACAATGTAAACGTTGCGGGACAGCCAACAAGTTCCGAGAGTGTCCGGCATGGGGCGCCACTTGTGACAAATGTGGCGGCAAAAATCACTATGCCTCAAAGTGTTTGACGCGAAGAGTGCAAGTTGTGGGTGGAGACAATGACAGCACTGGCGACGAAGGAGGTTTCATTGTGTCAGCTATACACAACAACACACAACAGTGTGAATGGATCGCCTTGTTGACAGTATGTGACAGTCTTGTGCCATTGAAAGTAGGCAGCGGTGCCCAGGTGAATATACTGAGTCTGAGCGATTATGAAGCGCTTGCCAGTAAGCCAAAACTACCGACAGAGCCACGTCCCAAGCTGAAAACGTACAATGAAGAACACATCGAAAATCTTGGAATATGCATTGCTACAGTCAACCACATGGGAAAGAAACATAGACTACAATTTGTAGTTGTTTCCAAAGGAAGACAGTCACTCATCGGTGCCAGCGACAGTGAGCGACTGGGCTTGGTGACAAGAGAGTGTGGCGTAAGGAAAGTTTGCACAGTTAAAGAAAATGGGGTCCTGACAAGTGCAGAAATAAAGAAAGAGTACCCGGATATCTTCAAGGGACTAGGCTGTTTGAAAGGGACATGCAAGATACATCTGCGACAAAACTATGTACCCTCTGTGAATCCGGCGAGGTAAGTCCCGCAGTCTCAGAAGCAGAAGTTGAAGAAAGAGCTTGACAGACTGGTTCAGACAGAGGTGCTGGTCAAAGCCGAAAGACCAGCGGATTGGGTGCTGCCACTGGTGATAGTGGAGAAGCCCAACGGTGACCTGAGACTGTGTCTAGATACAATGGACCTCAATGAGTACATCAGAAGAGAACACTACCACCTGCCACACAGGTCTGAAATCCTCAGTGAGATGGCAGATGCAAGGTACTTCACCAAAATGGACGCATCACAAGGGTTCTACCAAATTCAGCTAGACGAAGAGAGTACACAGCTATGTACAATCGTTACGCCTTTCGGCCGATACTCCTTCAAAAGACTTCCATATGGGATCAACTGTGCACCAGAAATATTCCATGCCAAGATTCAGCAACTGTTCGAGAGCGAGACAGGAGTCAAAGTCTTCATGGATGACATAGTCGTCTGGGGACGAACAAGAGAAGAGCACGACGCTCGACTGTAGAGGGCGTTGGCCACCATCAGACGCTCTGGACTCAAACTGAACGAGAAAAGTGCGTATTTGGTGTCACAGAATTGACGTACTTAGGAGAAAAGCTAACACACCAGGGAATCAAGCCAGATCCGGACAAAGATGCTGGAATTTGCAACATGTCAGTACCCACGACCAAAGAGGAAGTACAGAGAGCATTTGGCATGGTAAATTGCATGGCCAAGTTTGTGCCGAACTTGACGGTAAAGACAACAGCCCTGAGACAACTGATACTCGAGAAGAACGACTGGCAGTGGGAAGCCGAACAGGCAAAGGAATGGCAAGACATAAAAGACTTCTTCACGACGGAACCACTACTGAAGTTCTATGATCCAGCTAGAAGAAGCAAAATATCGAGTGATGCTTCAAAGGATGGTTTGGGAGCCGTACTTCTACAGGAGCACGATGGAAATTGGCTTTCAGTTGCGTTCATCTCGCGTGCCATGACCTCTGCAGAAAAGAACTATGCTCAAATTGAGAAGGAGCTTTTAGGGCTAGTCTTTGCATGTGAGAAGTTCCATGAGTATGTGTATGGTGCTACGGTAATAGGAGAAACCGACCACAAGCCCTTGGTTTCACTCCACAAGAAGAATCTGTGCGATCTGACGCCTCGTCTACAACGAATGATGCTGCGATTGAGAAGGTGTGACTTGAAAATCGAGTTCAAACCGGGAAAATACCTGATAGTAGCCGACACTCTGTCACGTGCATTTGACAGAAGTGTAAAGAAAAGTAACACAGAGGAGGAGATCAAAGCACACGTGGATATGATCAGACATAATGCACAAGTGAGTTATCCAATGTTGGAAAAGATTGCCACCCACACAAAGGACGACGAGGAACTGAAAGACGTCCTGAATGCAGTGCACTTCGGATGGGAAAGTGATCATGCGCAATCACTGAAACCATACTACCACTTCAGATATGATATCACTGAAATCGATGGGGTGTTGATGAAAGGACCGAAAGTTATCATACCTAAAACACTACAAAGTGATATGCTGAAGAAGATTCACGATTCATCTAGGCATACAAAAAAGGCAAGGCCAGAGCAAGACAAGTGATGTACTGGCCCAACATCAACAACGACATTGAAAACCACATAGGACGATGCGGTACATGTCAGAAACACAGGTACAAGCAGGCAAAAGAGCCAATGGAACAACATGAAATACCCGAGAAACCTTGGCGGAAGATAGGAGCAGACTTATTCACGCTGTTTGGCAAGAACTTCTTGGTGGTTGTCGACTATACATCAAACTACCCAGAAGTGGCCAAACTAGAAGATCTGTCGTCCACAAACACCATAAGTCACATGAAATCCATCATGGCAAGACACGGTCTTCCTTCTGTGGTTGTGTCAGATAATGGACCACAGTTCAGCAGCCGTGAGTTCCGACAGTTTGCAATGCCATACGGCTTCAAACATGTGACATCTAGTCCCGAGTACCCACAGAGTAATGGAAAGGCGAAAAAAGCGGTACAAATCGTGAAGCGTTTGTTGAAGAAAGCCAATGAGAATTACGAGGATCCGTACCTGGCATTGCTAAACTACAGAACTTCACCACTGTCGGGAAGTGACCGATCTCCTGGAGAGATCTCAATGAACAGGAAACTGAGAACGAAGCTGCCCAGCGCAGAAGAACATGTCACCATGAACAATTTGCCAGACATCAAACAGAAGCGCTATTATGATCATGGTAGCAATCAACTCAAGCCACTAGAGACTACTGACACAGTCAGGGTCAGAGGTGATGGTGTGTGGAGTGAGAAAGCGCAAGTACTGGCAAGGGTAGCACCCAACTCGTACCTAGTGGAGCTTTAAAGGGGTACGCGTTTACGAAGAAACAGACGCAATCTGCTAAAGACACAAGAGAGGTTTGTGCCGGTTCACAATGATGACGACGACAGAGAGAAAGAGGCTTGTGTAGATCACCCGTCGGGAGGAGCCACAGCCTCAACAAACCAGTCAGCAGTGACTCCGGAGGCAGCAAAATCAAGCCACTCCACAGACCAGTCACAGCCTGTGTCAACAATGAGTGATGTGCGCACTACACGTAGTGGCCGGATCATCAAGCTGCCGAGTCGTTATGTACACGACTAAAGTGATAGCAATGGGCAGAATAATTCCATTCATATAACAGTAGACGAAACAAAGGGCAGTCTACCCTGGTTTCTAGTTATAAATGCAAGTTTCTTTGCGTATAAAGTAGATAATCAGGGGTAGTCAAACAGGACATTATCATGCCTTTAATTGGACTGATACAAACTGAACAGTTAAGAACAGTGAATGAAGACTTACGAACTTGTGAGATAACATCGAAATGTGCAGAACTAATGTGCATAAAACTTATAATGTACTTTTGTTACAGCAAGAAGGGAAGATGTAATGAGATTACTATGGTGTTAAATACAGCACTTTATGGTAATACAAGACTGAGGTAATAGAGGCACTGTGGACTAGGGTAAAAGTTGATACACGTGTTGTTTTATGATACATTTATTAGATGTCCTAGTTCGGATCACCTCCCTGTAGGACTAGTGATCTCTACTGCTCTAACTGCAGAAAGATGTGTTAATAACGAGAAACATGCTGACAAAATGCCTCCTATCTTTAGATGGTCTAATAAATGATTGTAATATCAAAGAATATGGAAAATGAAGTGCTGGTCATCTAGACAGACTACACATTTCAGAATCATGTACGTGCACTAATTCTAACTGTTCAAACTGATAGCATATAAGTGACATTGACAATTTATTCGATGATATATATATATATACAATATATATATATATATATATATATATATATATATATATATATATATATATATATATATATATATATATATATAATGCGCTTCGGGTATCTAGTCTTGAAACGATTACCACATGCAAAAAAACATTGTACCAATACTACATTGTACATGGGTGGAATGCTTATGTTAAGGAAGCGCACCCTGAATATTACTATATTTTATGACGTGATATGGGAAACCTTAAGCATGGCCCAGTATGTGAACTAATGCGGGAAAATAGGTTACATTTTAAACATCTGCTTAAACAGTGTCAACAACGCGAAGATATGGCTCGAGCAGATGCCATGGGTAAATCCATGCAAGCTAAACATGCAGTCAGTTTTTGGAAAAACGTATCTAAAACATACAATAAAAATATACCCCATGCTACAAATGTCAATGGTGCTAATGATCCTACGGCCATATCCGCCATGTGGAAAAAAATACATTTTGAATACTTCTTAAACAACGTAACCACAGATGCAAATATGCAAAATGTGAGTGTTTACAAAACACAGAATATTTGTTTTATGGAAATAACTTACTCATAACTCCTTGTATGGTACAAAATGCTATCGATAAGTTGAAATCTGGAAAAGCATGTGGCAACGATTGGCTATCTGCCGAACACTTTATTCATTCAGATAGGCGCATAACTATACTGTTGTCCATTTTCTATAATAGAGTGATTCCTCATGGTCATCTACCTGATGAATTTATGAACACTATTATAATTCCATTGATAAAAAATAAGAGTCTGGAGACACGAGCAACGTAAATAACTACCGACCAATTGCGCTTGTCACCGTTTCCTCAAAAATATTTGAAATGATATTCCTGGAACTTTTGACACCATATCTTAATACAACCGACAATCAGTTTGGATTTAAGAAGGGCCACTCTACTGACCACTGTATGTTTGCTTTATAAATGTTGTTCAGTACTATAAAAGTAACAACAGCCCGGTGTATTCATGCTTTCTATACGCTTCAAAAACATTTGACAGAGTCAATCACTGGACGCTTTTTTGAAAATTGCTTAATCGAGGTGTGCGTGTTGTACTTATCCGTATCCTGTTGTACTGGTACAAACCCAAACATTCTGTATCAAATGGGGTTCTCCAACATCAAACTTTTTTAATGTTTCGAATGGTGTTCGACAAGGTGGGATTTTATCCCAATATTTATTTATCGTATACATTGATAATCTGAGCAATATGCTAAACAGTGCTGGTATAGGTTGCCACATACACAACTGCTGCATTAATCACGTGTTCTATGCTGATGACGTATATGTGTTATTGTTCCCAGTCCTACTGGGCTCCCGGGTTTGCTGAACATATGTGCAAAGTTTGGGCTTGAAAATAATATTGAATATAACCTTATCAAATCGTTATGTATGGTTTTCAAACTACGTGGTTTTAACCTGAAATGTCCAGATATATATGAACGTAAACAGGCTTGCATATGTCAAAGAAGCAAAATATTTAGGTGTGATAATATGCAATGACCTGAAAGATGACGGAGATATTTTGAGACATCTTCGTAATTTTTATCATAGGTCTAATAGCATTATCAGAAAATGTCACCACTGTTCCGTGGGTGTTAAACTACGTCTGTTTCATGCATACTGCTGTACAACTTATTGTTGCCAATTATGGGTTAACTTTAATAAGGGCTCTTATTTAAAAGCTAAAGTTGCCTACACAATATGCATAGACGGATTTTGGGATATAGCCGACGCGATTAGCATGTTTGTTTATAATGCTATTGGTATATTTGACGCCCTATTGCCTAAGAACGTTTATGGTTAAAAAAACGCATTTTTAACATAAATAATGACTTGATTAGGGTTATGAACAATTGCTTTGAAATAATAAATGGCCAAATGTGGATTAGCTGGGCCAATTCGTTGTACATAGTAAATCTGTAAGATAGTCATCATGTCTCGCACATAACTTTATTATTATTTATTATATATATATATATATATATTATTAAAGTCAATAAGTTGTTTATAACTTACTTTTCAATCGGTGTTTATTTACATGAATTAATTGCAAATTTATTATACAATCACATCCTGTATATTGCTCATTATTTAATCTGTTTTTCTACAATTGTACATTTGTCTAACTTATAACCTTATTTCTTGTTTATCTATTCATTTCTTAACATATTTGATCTTTTATATGCTACTTAGATGTGCTAATGTGTGTACCAATTGTATATGGGTTTTTACCTGAAATAAACCTATTCGTATTCGTAGAAAACAGTTGTCGGACAAGTCAGTACAATAAATGTTATCTGGAATTGTGACGAGGGGCCAATTAAAGCTGTGACCAGTTTGTTTATTGTTATCCATGTGATATACTACTGAATAAGATAAGTAGCCCTTTACCATTTGCCATTAATAATAAGGTAAAACGATTTAAATTGAGCGCATTAGTTTTATATAAAGTGGAATTACATTCCAGATGGTCGGACCTTTACAGAATAGACTGTTTTGAAGTTCTTTTAGTAGAGCTAATTATTGAACGTATGGTACACGTTTGTATTTCTTCGATAAGAATGAATATCATAGGTAAATGTAAATATATCCGATAATGAGTGTGGCAGACTCCCACGAATGTAATTATATATAGTTGTCCAACTTCGATTTCATAAATATCATGCAATTTTATGAATTTTAAACGAATAAAGAGGGGATGTAAATGTTCCCTGTAGTTCGTTTTGAGGATGGAATAAACTATATATTTGTCCAATAAGTAATATTTCGATATAGGTTTTGCATGTACAAGACGACATGGACATGGAAGATACTATGGACAAAAACATCATCGGTGTGATCTGATGAAGTGCGCCATGCGTAGCCAAAGAAATCAACAGGCAATTGAGGATCCGCCCTGATGAAGAAACGACGAGAATGGTAGAAATCAGCAATGATTAGTATAGAGTGCAGATGATCGATTATTCAACTTTAAAGAATACGTTCAAATATTTTGGAGCATACTAATGTTAGTGTTATTGGTCTATAGTTTACTGCGGCAGACTTATCGCCCTTCTTGAACAATGCTGACATGTTGGATTTGTTCCTGTGAAGAGGGACCTCACCTGCATCAATTCATTGCTGGAACAGTCTAGCATCAGGAAAGATGCGAATTTATTGGCTATCTCTTTTAAAATCTTATTTAGGATAGCGTCAGGTCCATGTGCTTTGCCGGGCTTCAGTTTGAGTAATAGCGTACGTATTGCATTCACTGTGACTATAATTCCCGGAATCGCAGCATGTTGTGACTGAATCATTGTTACAATGGAACTAGTATGTTCCGTGGTGAAGACAGCTTGTTTCTGTTTTAATAGTATCTCAGCTTTCCCCTTACTAGATAAAACCAGACGAGTATGATTATCTTTCAGTGATTAGATACCAACACAATTCCTTCTTTGACTTATTACGATAATTGCTTTGGTGTTGTTCTTTCGTTGTTGTCATCAACGTCTAACATTCTATCAATGTATTTGTGATGCACATCGGTTAGTTATTTCTTATCACACGTTAGAAACTTTCTAAAAGCTACCCATTTCTGGTTGTGTTGTGCTTCGTTTGGTTTGTTACAGATTATCATGTTATGGATTAGCTTGAATACTTCGCGTGTCATCCGATTATTCATAGATGAAAATGTTTTGTTAGGATGAACATAATCATGCTATTTAGAACAATTTATTTACCCATGTTCCAATTGTCATTACGTCCCAACTTAATCAACATACACTTACAAAATGACACAGCTATGTGGAACGTTGCATCTGAAATAACCAACTCAAATATAATGGAGACATTAGACCACAAAAGTGTCATAATCCTAATAATAATTACAAAATAATCACTGATGTACTTGGAAAAGCAAACTGTAAACACATGCATTAAAAAAAGTTAAGTTTAAGAAACACAAACATAACCATTAATGGATAACAAATGGTATACTTAAATACATGAAATACAGAGACAACTTACGTAATCAACTTAAACGTTTAAATCCAATAAAATTATACATCGAACACTTTACTAAAAACGTAAAATAAAAAACTTATAATAGTATTCTAAAAATGTATTAGAACAGCAAAGGTTTATTATATCATGAATAACTGTTTGACACGTACGAAATGACACAAGAAAAAATGTTAAAACTATTAACGAAATTGTACGAAGATCGAACAAAATAGATCAAACCTAAACATTTTAAGAATCGAGATAATACAATAATTGATAATGTCGAAATTGCAATTTTTTACCATCCGTAGGTAAGGGCCATGCAAACAAAATACAAAATAGTAGTAATCAAAATCATAGTTAATGTTTAAATAAAAATTCAGAAATTCGTTTCCAATTCCAAAAAATCAATGAAGAGTCAATACTCGAAATAATTGATAACTTTCCTGCTAAATTCAGTAGTGGCTATGACGGTACTGCACTAAAAGAGAAGAAATATTTAAAATTATAATACCTTAAACATTATATATTAACCAAACATTAAATACTGGGATTATTCCAGATAAGATGAAAATTGCGAAACTAATCCCTATTTGTTTAAATGATGATGAAACATCGTTTCGTAATTGTAGACCGATTTCTCTGCTATCTCTAAGGTCATTGAAAACAAACTGTTTATCAACCTTGAGTGAAACATTCAAATATATACTGTATGCAGACGACACAACTTTGTTTACAACAATTCCATCGTCAAACGTATGCCCCAAAGATGATGAACATGATTTAAATATAGTATTAAACAAGATAAACGAATGACTGAAAATCAATACAAGGGGTATAATTCATAAACTGGGACACAAACAAGTGAACAATCTGCTCCTTAAAATAGGTGAAATCGTAATAGAAAGAGTCCAAAATGTTAATCTTCTTGGGGTAACCTTGCAAGAATACCTAAACTGAGATGTTAATATACCAATATGTTTAATCAAATGTTCCAAATTGATAGGCGATATTGTGCCAGAAAATATAAAAGTTACTTTGTATAATTCATTAGTGTTACCATATGTTTAGCGAAATATAATGCATATATTAAGCCGTTGTTTGAGACATTTAATATTCTTAATTTAATGTTACATATATGCTGAAATTACATAAATTGAAACTGTGTTATAAGTATGTGCATATGACATTACCAGTATATTTGCAAAACTTTGCCATTTATATTAAATAAAACAGTCCTCACTTTTAAAACACGGATACACGATAATATTCATGCAAACAGGGCAACACACGACTTTGCCAAGCGATGCATTAGGCATGATATTCCATTACTAATAAACAATACTGCATTGCACATTAAAATTAAAGTTACAACGCACAATTTACAAGGATTTATTAGTTATGCAAAAACTTTGTGTTTACATAATTACAAAATAATGTGCTAATTTCAAAACTATTATATATGTGGACAATTAGAACAATCAATGTAATATTCTAGAGTGTTTTATTTCTTATATCTCCGTAAATGTACATATACGAAGTATTGTTATTATTGACATTGTATTGTTGTTGTTATTATTATTATTATTATTATTATTACTATTACTACTACTACTACTACTACTACTACTACTACTACTACTACTACTACTACTACTACTACTACTACTACTCTACTACTACTACTACTACTACTACTACTACTACTACTACTACTACTACTACTACTACTACTACTACTACTGCTACTCTACTACTACTACTACTACTACTACTACTACTACTACTACTACTACTACTACTACTACTAATACTATTACTACTATTACTATTACTATTACTATTATTATTATTATTATTATTATTATTATTATTATATCATTATTACATTGCTTGTATTAAGAACGTATCTAATGCAATATTATTTAATAATTGAGTTGTAGGTAACTTGTTGAACATTGTATTATGCATATTTTATGGAGTCAATAAACTCTTCAGATTTCGACACCTAAATTGGGTGTGTTTTCCTGTGCTCATTAAACTGTTGCAATTTATAACCATAACTTTAGTGTGTTTAGATTTAAGTTTGGTGTTTGGTTTATGTTAGCTTGGTGGCTCAGACTCATGATCTGCTTCGTTGTCACATGCGTCAGACGACGTTGTCACATGTGTCAGATGATGTTATCACAGGCGTCACATGACGTTATCGCAGGTGTCAGATGACGTTATTACAGGCGTCAGATGACGTTATCACATGTGTCAGATGACGTTATCACAGGCGTCAGATGACGTTATACAGATGTCAGATGAAGTTATCACTGATGTCAGATGACGTTGTCACAGGTGTCAGCTGACGTTATCACAGGTATGAGATGACGTTATCGCAGGTGTCAGATGATGTTATCACAGGTGACAGATGACGTTACCATATGAGTCAGATGACATTATCAGAGGCGTAGGAAGACGTGATCACAGGTGTCAGATGCCGTTTCACAGGCATCAGATGACGTTATCACAAGCGTCAGTTAACGTTATCACAGGCGTTCGTTGACGTTATCACAGGCGTGAGATTACGTTATCACAGGCGTCATATGACGTTATCACAGGTACCAGATGCTGCATCCAACAACAGTTCACGATTAGGATCACATTGTATGGAGCTGGCTTTAAAGAATGAGTTTGGTAAATTTGTCAGTGAACGGTGAAAACAGAAACAACTCACATTAGAATTCTGTTGATGGCGATATTCTTTAGATGAAACTAGACAACAACCAATGTGCTAAACAGACATATACTAGCCCATCAAAAAGAAACAAAGGAGGACATCAATAAATGCAACAAAGAGGTCACATGAGAAACGATCATAATACCAATCATCCTAAGAGGTAAAATAATTCGCAGACTCCAGACTAAGATCTGACTGATTATATGTCTACACTCGCAGTGTATAGCAATTCATGATCAATATAACACCATGGTATTGGGGCGGCACAGCTAAACTATTGTACATTTTGTGCTACAATAACCAAATTTGGTAAACATATAGCCTACTATATTTAGAAGATATTGGGCCATTGCAAATTGGCATCCTGATTACCATGGAAGCCATTTTCCAAGATGGCTGCCAGCGACTATTGGCATAGAAAGGTTTTGCCACCCTCAAGCTGTTGTTAACATGTTTTCTATACAACAAATATTATTTACATACAAGATACAGTGCAAAATAGGTTTACTGCAATGTAACGCAATAAAAAATGAAAGAAAATACAACAAAATGGCAAGATTTTCTCTCTATGTTTTAGTGATAACTTGACTAAACCGTAGCCATAGCCAGTACAGTTACGTATTAGCATAGACCATATAACAATGAATGTACTGAAACCTATTAACTATGCTATTTTGGTTATTTGAGAATACCAGTGTTATTGTTGAATACTATTTGAATAATTATATTAGTACATCTTGATCATGTGACAATTTGACAACTTCCCATGGATCATGGCGTGGCACTTTAATGATTCAGAGACATCTTAGAGTCAGCTGGCACATTCTTCCTTACAGAACCAGAGGCCTGTGCACTGAAGTGCAGCCTTCGTGCACGTGCAACGCTTTCTGCAGGTACTCTTGCGGCCATAAGAGATCAGCTCGTTGCATGGTTTTGATGCTTGTGGCAATGTAGTCCAGTGGGGCTCATATATGCCTTGTTTCTTCGCCCACCCCAGTCAGTTAGTGATGGCAACACAGGGTCTTGTAGCAGTGTCTTCCCCCACATGGGACCACCCTGTTAGACTGTTCTCTTGACATGCTCCTCGGCTCGGGTAGACGCGATTTGCTACACAGAGTTTGTTTCGAGGAAAGAGCTTCCTTCTTGCTTGGTCCACCTTGGTGCAGGTGCTTGTTCTGTCAAACAGAAGTATGACAAACTTCTCAATTGTGTTCATTGCATCATCGGGGATCTCCTTTGGTCCATCTGCAAGCATCAATAGTGCATCTGTCTGTTCCGGCAGTGACTTCCATGTTGACCATACTTTCTTCTTTCCATGTGCAGCAAAGCTGGATACAGTGTCGCATGGAACATCGGTGTCAACAGTAGGAATGAGCATATGGTGGTGGCCATGCTGTGCAGCGTGTGATACGTGCAGTATACGACTATCCTTTCCATCGGTGAGGACAACTTCCGTGTCTTCCTAACAGAACGCCTGAAGGAGGACCTTGGACAGGAAACCGAATAGTTCTGTCTTGTTGCTGTCAGCCCGCAGAAAGTTCTGCCAGTTTCCTTGTACGGCAGCCTTCCCGACCACACGTCTCCTTACACGCTTTCTGCGCTTGACTCTTGCTGTGTCTTTAAGGGAGTCATCCTTATAAGTATCCCAAACGAGGTCCACATGTGACACACTGCGCAGCGGAAAAGAAATATATTGGTACGAGTACCTGCTGGGCATATTCATCAAATGTCTTGGCAGCTGCTGGCTTCATCATCTGAATGATGGCTGCTCCATCAAGAACTATACTGGTAGGAACATGGGTCTTAGTCTGAGATGGAGACAGGTCCTCCAGACATATCGGAATGTCACCCTTGGTCCGAAGTCGTATTCTTCCTCCATCGGAGAGCGCTGGTGGCCATGCTTGGTTGTCATACTGAAAGACGTCTTCCCGATTGCCTTTTCTCATTTGACAGCTAATGTAGTGAGTTGACGAGTGAGCAGACATCTTTCCTAAATGCATTTTGCACGCGTGCTGTCTGGTCATGGTGGAGTACCTCATCTCGTCTTCCCATGAGCTGGTGTGTATCTTCAAAGATGCACACAATCAACGCAGCAACCTCAAGACCGCGTAAGTTGTTTATAACATAAAGTGTGCTGCAGTTGCTGTACACAATAACAAACAAACAAAACTCTTTCTAAAGACTAAGTTGGTATAAACTAAGAGTTGATTTTGACAAATCGTAATATGGCACCTTGCAAGCGGCAAGTGAAGGCAAGGAGGCACTTGGTGTGTAACCACTGCCACAGCTTGGTGGATTTTGCCGTATCGGGGTGCGGAAAAACTTGGTCAGAGACAACGGAGGAAGGGTTTACGTTCCAATGTTTAGGGTGTTGGAAAGTGGACTGTCTGACAGCAGAGTCAGCTAGGCTAACGGATATTGTGAAGGGGATGGAGTGTGGAGGGAGGGTGATTGCAAGGAAAACAAATGGAGAAAGAACAACAGGAAACATGACATGCAGGAAGGTGACAGGGAAGAAAGTGACAGTAGATAAGGAGGGAGGGACAAGGGGACATGAGAGAAGTAGATGTGACAGGAAAGACGAATGGAAGAAAGGAAGTGAGAGTAGATGTGACCAAACGAAAGTCAATAACAAGGACGATGACAGGAAGAAAAGAGACATGAAAGAAAGGAACAACAGAGTAAGGGGCAGGGGGAAAAGTCAGCAACCAGGGAGGCGCAAAACGGAGGAGCTATTCTGAAGCAGTGATCAAGGGGGCATTGAGAACAGAAAGGGTATTTATTGGATACTCCATTTTGCGAAAAACAGACAGGACATTAAGTAAAGGAGAAGACGTTGTTGTTTGTCTTCCGGGGGCTATGATAGAGCATGTGACTGAACGGGTAGATAACTCTGAAGCAGTGATCGAGGGGGCATTGTGAACAGAAAGTGTATTTATGGGAGACTCCATTTTGCGAAAGACATACAGGACATTAAGCAAAGGAGAAGACGTTGTTGTTTGTCTTCCGGGGGCTAGGATAGAGCATGTGACTGAACGGGTAGAGAACGTATTGGGGCATGGCTAATGGGGTCTATATTAGTACATGTAAGGACGAGCAATGCAGACAGGGATGGAACAACCAGGATAGTTAAGAGGCAGAGAGTTGGTAGAGACACTGAAGAAGACAAGAGTTGAACAGATCATACTCTCAGGAATCTTGCCAGTGATGAGGGGAAGGGGAGCAACATTTAGAAACTGCAAGAGGATGGCAATTAACGCACTAGTAGAGCAGATGTGTGAAGAAGAAGGAGTTGGATTTGAAGATTTGTGGGGATATTTTGTTGGGAAAGAAGACATGTATATGAGAGATGGCCTCCATCTCAGCGGACGGAAAGGGCGCAGCAGTGTTCTCCGAGAACCTGCTTCGATCGATGGACAATGGAACAGGTTGCAACTTTTTAAAACTAGTTTCGCAGGGGGGATACACAGAGAAGCCAAATACTAGAGGTATAAATAAAGATAGCAAAAAGAAATCGGCAAAGAACAGCCTGGAAAGCCCTACAGAATTTGTTTATAAATGTGTTTGTTTAAATGCAAGGAGCATAGTAAACAAAAGAAATGAACTAAACAATATGGTAGAGGATATTGACTTTCAAATAATAGGTATAACTGAATCTTGCGCCAACCCCGATATATCAGATGCCGAATTAGGAATGACAGGATATGTAATGTTTAGGAAAGATAGAGTAGGAAGAAGCGGAGGCGGTGTTATTTTATATATTAAGAATCCATCCAGGCTAATGAAATAAAATTAGAAAAAGAAGCAGAATGTGAAGAAGCTGTCTGGTGTAACATAGTTACAGGAAACTCAACATTAACTGTTGGATTAGTGTATCGGAGTCCAAACATAAGCATAGAAGAGAATGAAAAAATGCATAACGCTATCAAATAAATGAGTAAACGGGACTGTATTATTATGGGGGATTTTAACCATGGACATATATAGTGGACATCTCTACAGAATACCGGGAGAGAGGATCAAGAGTTTTTTTTATTTTGTACAAGATAGTTTCCTTTCTCAACAAGTGTTAGAAGCAACCAGGGGCGAGAACGTGTTTGACATAGTATTGAGCTCACAGAAGGAATGTGTTGATAATGTCAAGATATGTGAGCCACTGGGGTGTAGTGATCACAACAAGATACATTTTATCATCAAAGTAAAGGGAGAACGGAATAGAAAAATAAGGTACAGGAATTTTTTCACAAAGGAAGGTATAAGGACATGAGGGAATATTTAGCAAAGATAGACTGGAATAACACACTGAAGAATAAGACAGCAACAAAATGCTGGAATATTTTAAAGAGTGAAATTGACTGCGTCGTTGACAAATTTGTCCCCTTGAAAAAACAGGGGAAACGGTCAAAGAAGATACACTTATCGAAGGAAGCCATTAGAAAAATCAAGTACAAGCAAATGATGTGGAAGATATATAGATATACTGGAAGTGAAGAAGACTATAGCATTTATAAAGAAGCACTTACTCAAGCTACAGCTGAAATTAGAAATTCAAAGAGAAGCTACGAAAAAAAGTAGCTTTTAATATAAAACATGACAGCAAGAGTTTTTATGCGTATGTTCGAAGTAAACAGAAAGTTCAGGATAAGGTCCGTCCTCTAGAAGGTAGTGATGTAAATATAATAACAGAGGGATTCTTAATGGCAGAAAACCTAAATGAATACTTTAGTTCGGTGTTTACCAGGGAAGATATTAGTATATTACCAGTACTTGAGACTAAGTTCGAATGGAGAGAGTTTGACTATTTAGGACAACTAATTGTAACCCCAACTATGGTAGCTATGAAAATACGAGATATGAAGGATAATAAATCACCTGGAGTGGATGGGATTCCTCCCAAATTACTATTGGAAATTGTAGAACAAATCAGCATACCGCTTGCAACAGTGTTCAATTTGTCATTAGAGGAGGGAATAGTTCCGTTAGAATGGAAAGAAGCAAACATTATACCATTATTTGAAAAAAGGTTCGAGAAACAATCGGAGAACTACAGACCAGTGTGTTTAACATCGGTGATTTGCAAACTATTAGAAACACTAATTAAAGATCACCTGGTTGATTTTCTTATTAAAAATAAATTGATAAACCCATCTCAACATGGGTTTTTAAAAGCGAGGTCATGCTTAACAAATATGTTATGTTTTTTGGAAGATGTCACAAAGTGAGTAGATGGGGGATCACCAGTAGATATAATCTATTTAGATATTAAAAAAGCCTTTGACAAATTGCCATACCAAAGACTACTTCTTAAACTAAAGGCCCATGGCATAGGAAATGGAATGATCAACTGGATAGAAAAATGGCTTATTGATAGAAGACAGAGTAGTAGTTGATGGGGAGGTTTCAAACTGGAAATCGGTTTTGAGTGGAGTACCGCAGGGATCAGTACTAGAACCTATTTTATTCTTAATATATATCAAAGTTTTGGATGATGACAACAAGCAAGGTGTTGAAGTTTGCGGTTGACACAAAAGTAATTAGGAAAATTTAAAGTGATGCAGATAGACAGCATTTACAATATGATCTTAATAAGTTGATAGAATGGTCTGAGAAGTGGCAAATGCTGTTTAATTTTGGAAAGTATAAGTACCTCCACACAGGACATGGGAATGAAGTTGCACAGTATACAATGTGTGGTACTGTACTAAATACTACCTTAAAGGAAAAGGACTTAGGGTTAACTATTAGTGCTGACATGAAGGTATCAGAGCAGTGTGGAATTGCAGCAGCGAAGGGAAACCAAATTCTTGGATTAATTAGGCGAAATATAGCGTACAAAGAAAAAGAACTAATAATACCGCTATACAAAACAATAGTTAGGCCTCTCTTAGAATATTGTATACAAGCATGGAAGCCATATCGCAAGAAGGATATTGATATGCTAGAAAGAGTCCAAAGGAGAGCAACCAAAATGATACCAAAACTCAGGAATATTATTTGTGAAATGGATCTAAAAGCCTATGGTTTAACAACACTAGAAACCAGAAGTTTGATAGGAGATCAGATTGAGGTGTTTGAAATATTGAATGGATATGCAAATATTGACAGAAATATGTTTTTTCACAGTCAAGGAAGAGAGAAGGACTAGAGGACATGGAGTTACATTAGCAAAGAAGCAGTGTAGACTAGATATTAGAACATTTTCATTTTCACAAAGAACAGTAAACGAATGGAACAGATTATCAGCTGATTGTGTAGGTGCTAGTAGTGTTAATATATTTAAAAAAAATCGACATTTACCTAAGACGGGCGGGGTATACTTAGATAGATAGGTTGGACTCTCGATAAGCCAAATGGCTTCCTAGTCCACCTGCCATCTAGAGTTGAATCTCTAGGTGGCAATCTTGTTAAATCTTGTTAAATCTACTACTACTACTACTACTACTACTACTACTACTACTACTACTACTACTAATAATAATAATAATAATAATAATAATAATATTATTATTATTATTATTATTATTATTATTATTAATATTATAATAATAATAATAATAATAATAATAATAATAATAATAATAATAATAATAATAATAATAATAATAATAATAATAATAATAATAATAATAATAATAATAATAATAATAATAATAATAATAATAATAATGCTACTACTACGACTACTACTACTAATACTACTTTAACATATTTAGTTAACCTATTAATTAATTTAGCTTATTTGTAAATATGTATTTACATGTTTTATGTTGCTAGGGCCTGTTATTAGGTTTTTAACTAGGAGACTTAGCGCCTTACATATGTTTCCAAATAATAATGCTATTATTAATTATACTCTTTTTTCAAAGAGACATCAACATTCTACATAGGTATAGGTGTGTTACTGTACTTTTCTAAATAAAAAAAAGTTTGCTGTAGCATCTTACAAAATAATACTAGGAGAACAGTTTTTACTGATTCATGACACTATATAATCAAATTATAATATCATGTAATGACAAATTACTTTGTAATGTTCCATAAAATTGTGAGTGAGTAATTATTTGTATCTCAGGATATCTAGGATCTCAATTACGTCCATTATTGTATATGACTTCAATGATTTAGAAAGTTTTGACCAACCGCTGGCGGCCATTTAAAGAAAAAAATGGCTACCCCGGCCACCAGGGTGCGAATGTGCGATGGCCCAATGTCCACTTTTGTTCCCAAGATATCTATCAACATCTGCCTAATTTGGTGCCTGTATCACGAAATGAACAATTGGTTTTGTGTTGAGCTATGCCGCCCCACTAATGGAACGAACATCTCAAGATGGCGCCTTTCCACTTTCCCTCTGTGTAAGATGTCTTGCTGGAGAAACGCATTGTACATTGATGGTCTTGTATCCTACTCACATGCCCTGCTTAGGCCCAGTTCCGTCTTCTGACTTCGTCAATTGCCTCTATGACCATTTTCTACTGACTTACCTTGATATTTGTGTCTATTCTGGTGTGTTAACACTTCCCCATATGTGTTTGTGCAGCTGCTTGTTTATTGTTTCTCTTGTTAGTGAGTGGCTGCCATTAACAGCACAAAACAATTTCAGTGCTATAATTCTTCAGATGCTGTGTTCACCGAATTTTCATTGCCAGTGATGTGTCAACTATTCAACTCAATATTTCGGCTGTAATGACGCATTTTATTAATATAAACAGCATATAATTCAGTCATTAAAACGGACAATAAATCGAAAAAAGTATACCTAAGAGCTGGCAAACCCAATCGTTAATGCTGCAATAGCTACCTGTCATACTTAGTTCAGGCCCTGCCCTATAGACCCGTAGATATTTCGTACTTACGAAAGGTTGACTATTGCTTTGAATAACAAATACACATGGCTCTAAAATTACACTAGGTGGAATATTCAAAAACTGGCCATAACGTGGCGACGGCCATTTTTTTAATTCCCGTATCTTAATAAATACGTCACGCAGAACAATACTGTTGGTAGAGCCGTTTGTACGTTTTAGGGGATCCCGATTTCAAATATACAATTGATTGACTCTTGCGGCATTTATTTCCGCCATTTTTTTGAGATGGCGGTCGTCAATATAAATGTTACCATATCTCAAAAATCACGTCCCCTAGAGCAATTATGTTTAAGTTGTCGGATAACTTTATGGATAGAGATAGAAAAAATATACTTGTTCATTTTCAATAACATAACAATTCGCGCCATTTGTAAAGATGGCGTCTGTCATAGCCTATTATTTCCGTATTTAAGAAATACAGTATTTAGATCCATCTATCACCACACCTTAAGTGCTTCATATCGTGGAAGGGTGTAGCTGATGTACAGTGCAGACCTACTTGACACAAGTGAAATGCTGTATCGTCAGAACAAGTGTAATTCACGTCGAGCCATCTGATAACAACAAATTTTACAACTCATAGAAGTGCGACTGCTATAGAGAGGCGTCATGACGTAAAAACATTCATTGTACTATGTATAATAAGACTCGCTGTGCACTTTACTGAAAAAGGTGAGTTAAAAACAATAGAAAATCGTCCAACACCCATAGATAGCTAATTGACAATCTAAAATCGGCGGGAACTGTTGCCGAGCTTGCTAGGCTATCAGTCACGCTCGACCAGCTGTGTGTTGGAATGCGCCCTAGACGAAACAATGCCGCAACGGACGCGCACCAAAACACCGTCCACGTGTGAGCAGAGTGTCGATGACGGGTGTGTAAGCCCGCGACCCCAAGGTGAATTCAAAAAGGCCTTGTTCGACATACTGAGTGATGGCAGCGCCATAATAGCAAATTGCCACTTCGATCAGTGAGACAATAGTTACCGAACTGATAAAATCACCACATTTTGTGGACACTCTTATCATATAAGTAATGGCATCCGACACATTTGCAGAAATTAAACAAGAACTATACAAAGCGTGCTCTATGAACATGTCGGATACAAACACCGCGGTAAAGGTCCCAGAAGCCAACGTTCGCAAGCTTGAACAGGCCAATGTGGTGTTGACAAACCAAATGAACGACCTGGAACAATTATAGTCGACGAAATTGCCTTCTGTTTCACGGCATTCACGAAGAACAAAGGGAGTCGCCTACCGCTGTGTTAAAGCTCTGCAACAAGTCGCTTTGTGTCACGCTGGAGCGAAATGACATCGACCGCAGCCACGCATGCTAATTGTGAAATTCGTGCGATATGGCGGGAATTGTTCGCCGCAAAATTAAAATTAAAAGGCACAAAGAACTTAATTACTGAAAACCTAACGAAACGACGCAGCGCATTGCTGACGGAAGCGCGGTCGACTGCCGAGGTCCAAGCAGCGTAAACCTCGGACCGCCGCATTATATGCCTCCTCGCGTCCGGGCGCAAGACACATTACGATGCGAACTTCAACTACTCGGACGCTGACTGAAATAACTCCCGAGATGAACTATAAGACGGTAGAAAAGTATGTTTTAATGGCAATGTTTTCGCATGAAATGGACGTTCTGTCAGTGTACTCAAGGACTATTAATATATACGAGCACCCGTTGTTTTCTTTTTCTAATTCTTGTTTTGTTCCAATCTCTATCTAACTTTGTATATGCAGGACTTCTTTGTGTCAAACTGCGTAAAATTTATATAATCTTTATAATATGTAACTATGTTTTTACATCATTTTCTATATGTATTACCATGTAATGGTGATATTTTGTTACATAACGTTTGTGGTAGTGGACATCTCATGATGATTTTTAAGTTATGCCTAGCTGGCTTTTCTGGTTTTTTATTTTGCTGTAAGTCTATAATCCTTGTGATCACGGATGTATGTTTTATATTTTTTTCTTATTCCTTATACCTTTTTCAAACATAATATAGTTGTCTATATCTAGTGTTGTATGTAGCTACTTATCATGTACTGCTTTAGTAACTCAAACTCTAAAGGCACATACTGTTAACAAAATGTTATTGCACATTGAAAATATGCTGATTTCAGTAAAATGCAAACTACAGACAAATGTAAGCTGACGAAACTTTTCTTCAATTTACAGGTGGTATTACAAATATTTGTCTAAATAATATTTTTACCATTTGCAATACTATTGACGAAAATAACGAATTGCCAATAATACGCAATCATCATATTATGATTTGTGATAGATTTGATTCATTAGCCCAAACAAATGGTAAACAATTCAGTATTCTAAGCTCAAATATACAGTCGGTAAAGGCAAAGTTTTGTGAACTTGAGGCATTTGTAAATGAATTATCTTCGTAAATATTAAATTTAGTTTAATATGTCTTCAGGAGAGTTGGTTAGCTAACAGTTAGCTGGATGTTTATTTCAAAAGTAAAAAGTAATAGTAATGGTGGGTTGTTAATATACATAGATAAACGCTTTGATTACGAAATAAAAATGGAAATAAATATGTATGAACAATGGGAACGACAAATAATACAAATAACTGGAGGAGGATTATCACAGTCAGTCACTATAGGAAACATATGCCGTCCTCCAAGGCCGTCAATTGAAAATTATAACGAATTCATCAATGAATTTCAGTGCTCGTGTCAAATTTGCCGTGTCACCAAAACAACAGTGTTATCCTCGCAGGGGACTATAATATAAACATGTTAAAACATAAATGAGCAAGAACACTGTAGCACTTTCTTTGATATGTTCACTTCATTCAGTCTCTTCCCCAACATTACTCTTCCTATAAGGTTCACGACATGCACAGGTCCACTTATTGGCAATTTCCTTTTTAATTTAACAAAACGCTTTTTACAAACTAGAGCAGGAATATTATTTAAAGCATTTTATGTTCGTGGACACCACTCTTAAAGACATTCATCATACACAATTCATACACGTTAATGTACAAAATAAAGAGGTTGTGTTAAATGTAAAAAATGCACTCTTCTGATATATATAAACAATTAGACACAAACCCAAATACTGATCCAAACCATACTTATAATGTTATCATGAATAAAATAAACCATGCTAAAAATAAATATATGACTAGCAAATTGGTGAAATATAAAAAACAAAAAAAATATAAATGAAAGTCTGTCTAGACATAAAACAAATACATTATTTCCTAAATACTTTAAAGATTCTGATTCTATTGTGACAGATAAATCAGAAATTGTAAATAAATGCAATGCATTTTTAAGCCAATATTGGTATGGCAAATAATACTAAATATAAAGACACTCATGGATATACATATTATCTAAGTAAAATAGTAGACAGTAACTTCACATTTAAATACGTTGAAGAAGATGTCATAAAGAGAACAATAATTAATTTACCCAACAAAAGTAGCTATGGATATGATGGTCTATCATTTAAATTGCTAACAAGTATTGAACCAGCACTAACCAAATGTCTAGTCTTATTAACAAACCAAGTGCTAACCACAAGAATATTCCCTGATAAATAAAACAAAGCAAAGGTAATCCGAGTCTATAAAAAGGTGAGCCAACAGTATTCAGTAATTATATGCCAATATCACTTCTTCCAGCAATTAAAAAGAGTACTTGAAAACAGTTTTGTTTACCAATTGTCGTCTTACTTAAAAGACTCAAAGCTTTTGTTCAACGGCATTTGAACTAATAGTGGTGTACATGAAATAAATATGTTGTACATGGAATAAATCTCCAATTGTTCACCAACTACCTAGAAAATCGTAAACAGTACACGGAAATTGACAATATCAAATCAAATATGACATCAATTACAAGAGGCGTACCGAAGGTTCAATCTCAGGACCATTTGTTAGCTCATATATATGTATATATATATATATATATATATATATATATATATATATATATATATATATATATATATATATATATATATATATATATATATATATATATATATATATATTATATATATATATATATATATATATATATATATATATATATATATATATATATAATTATAAATATTATATATAATGATATAGAAATTCTTAAGATAAGTGAATGGCTCAAAATAAATATAGTATCACTAAATGTAGTAAAATCTAATTAATTGATATTTCAAAAGAAAAATATACACTCACCCTGAAGATAGACAATATATATATATATTGAACAAGTTACGGATTTTGATTTCTTAGGTTTAATTACAGATACAAATTTAAACTCGAAAAAGTACACTGAAAAGTATAAAATGTGCGTTTTAAAACATTGGAATTTTAAACAAATTGAAACATGTTACCCCTAGAAGAATTTTTTTATAATTCATTAGTAGTGCCACACATTAATTATTGCATCAATGGGCATTGAATCAAACAGAATAATAAAACTACAAAAAAGACCTGAGAATTATTACTTTAAGTGACTACATTTCCCATACTGATCCACTATACAAAAAACCTAGCTTATTCAAAGTAGATGACATCCTTAAATTACAACAATTAATATTTTACTATAAATATATATACCATGACTTACCATTCTATTTACAAAAGTGGAGGATTATGTTTAAATACCAAGTACATAGTCATGATACTAGAGACAGAAATAAAATATACTCTGATTAAATCAAACATGCCTTTGCAAAGAAATGTCTCAGGCATTCTTTACCACTATTATTAAACAACCTACTGAAATAGTTAAAGAAAAACGTATCTCACATAGTACATAAGTATGTTAAACTGTATTTCTTACAAAATTACCAAGTAGCATGCAGCATACAAAACTGTTATACGTATGTATGTAAAATTAAGAATCAAAATCCATCTATACAACTTTATTCTGTATGTATATTTACAACAGTGCCTAAAGATACTATAACCAGGTCAGCTGCGCACATGCATCTTTAAATTACTGTGTCTATCTCTCTCTCTCTCTTCTCGTTTTAGAAAATTTATACATGAATTTCCACGAAAGGTGGCTGCTCGATACCGACTAGCATGGTCTAAGAGGAGTCTCCTGACCGTACGTTGTATTGTTATTATACATAATTACCATGTTTGCTGTGATTTTTATATTTATATTGGTTCTCAGTTGCTTGACATGGATATAGTGTAGGCATTGTTTGAAATACTGGTCGAATAAAACATAAATGTTCTTCTTTCCTTGACACACTGGTAACATTAGTTATATGACGAGTTTAACTCATTACATGATATGTTCTCCAGTATCACTCAGTATACATGAGATCACATGGCCCTCGCAGTGACCACAACGTCTGTTTGCTCAGAGCCAATGGATAACCGATAGATTAGCACCTGACAGTGACCATAGGTCAATATCCCGTTTGTTCTTTAGTCAGGCTCCAAGCTGGTACCAGGCTATTCTGGTCTCCATATTCTGCCTTACAAGTTGTGATGTCACTCTTCCTCACAATATCCTAGCAATCATTAGAGTTGTCTCTACTGAGGGCAACATGGGCATTTTATTCTGAACCTCCCAGCTTAATTTAACAAACAACATAATTATTATGGTATTTATCTCTGTGGATAGATGTTTCTGGGTCAGTTGTCACTGTAACGTAGTTAGCCATAACACGACTCCCTAGCAATGGGATGTCTGTCGTTGTACAAACAAAACACTAATTATGCCTAAAAAACTCGATGTTTCGATTATGATTTTCTTTTCTTTTACTTATGTGGTAATATATCGTGAACAGTTAAACTATTTGAAAAGTATTTGAAAAATATATTTGAAATACATTCCAATGTATTTTATTGATATTTAAAATCTTTTGCATTGAAAAATATTTGTAATTGTATTTGAACCCCTCAAGAGTACTTTACTTTGTATTTAAATACATTTCAAAGTATTTGACCCCATGTCCGATTCATGTATGTTTGAAAAGTGTCATCACCTGTACACATTACAGATATAAAGATGTATGTGTAAAACATGTTTTTACAGGTTAAAGCCTGCGTCATCCCGGCCAGGACTACCATTGACCTATTTAGATAATAAGTTACTGACAAATTATACTTAAAAACAGGTGGTAATTGCGGTTGGCAACTACGAAATATGTCCCCACTGTCTTAAATAACCCAAACGAGAAATATTAATAAAGTGTTTGTTGTTACGGGTCTTGCCTTATATCAGATGATGGAAAATAAACATGGCCATGGACAAAATACATAACAACTACAGATACTTCACCTTCGGTTTTTCAAGTGTGCTTCTGCCTCTCCTGAACTTGATGTATTATTTGCATATTGGGCAAGACAATCGAGCCACGTTATGGTGGTTAGACTAGCAGGAAACGTGCCAGTAACGTAGCAGAGCTCAAATGCGACATTGTTCACAAACTAATAAGGAATATCGGACCTGATTGCATTCAGGTATCACAATATGCATGCATGTTATAAAGGATAAACTGGTATACACAATTTCCGGCCCATTTTGGAGGAATCCGGGGTACCTTGTGAGATACACAAACTACTAGAAGCAAACAAAAAAAATTCCACACGCAGCACAAGCTCTCGTATACCAGGATCCATGTTTATCCGGAATACATTTATTGTTCCATATATGGGAGTGATAGGATTCGAGTAAAAACGAAATGAGTGAGAGAAAGTCCAGAATGTGTAATTACGAACGCGCAGAGAAGTTTCTAGATTGAAATTTTTAAAAAGATGACGCATTTGTTATATGCACATACTTGAATACGCCTGAAAGGGTATTTGCTGCTGATATAATTGTCACAGTACTTGTTTCATGCAATATGTTCATTTGTCAAAACAGTCAGATACAAAATATGGTTCTCTTCAAACCAACCCAAATATTTCATGGAAGTGTTGTCTCATTTATATCCACTGAACAAAGACGGCTATGGGTTGACAGTTACTGAAATTAAGGAGTTCGTGTCCCACACCTACTACGAGAACATACATATCAGCAGCAAATACACATTAAGAGATACTCAAGTCTCCGCATCTAGCAAATACGTCATCTTTTTAGATCTCATTGCATCCAGAAGGTTCACAGCACTTTCGTGATTACAAAGTATGAACTTATACCACATTCTTTTAATTTTTACCCAAACTCTATCACCCCCACTTATGGTATACTAAATGCAGTCCGAATGAACATGGATCCTCAGTGTGAAATGATTGTGGATTGCTTCTGGTAGTTTGTTTATCTCACTAGTTACCTCGGGTTCCTCCAAAATGGTCGGCAGATTCCGCATTATCAGTGTATCGTGTATAACATGCATACGTATTGTGATACATGAATGCACAGTTAGGTCCGAGTATCCTTAATAGTGTGTTAACAGTGTCATCTGTGAGTTATGCTACGTCACCGACACGTTTCTTGCCAGTCTCCCCACTATGAAGCGGCTTGAATTCCTTGCCCATTACGCAAATAACACTTTGTTCTTGGTCAGGAGAGGCAGTAAAAGACTTGTAAATCCGAAGGTGAAGTATCTCTAGTTGTGACAAAATTATATTTTATCCATGGCTATGGTTATTTTAAATCATATGAAATATGGTAACAATAATAAACAAACTTTAGTTTGAAATAATGGTGTGGTGTTAGTATATAATAGAAATGTAACCAATCAATGGGACAACCTTTGTTAACACTTCATTAACACTCCTAGGTCACATACTGTGTGAGATATGACAATGCTAAGGGCAATTATCACATACTTGATAAGATCATTTGACTGCCCAGTAACAGATAATCTAAATAAATCGACGTAGTCCTGGTCAGAAGGCCGCAGGCTATAAAATATATAAAAAACATGCATCTTTCAATCTGTGATGTGTTCTGGTGATGACACTTCTCAAACAAACATGAATTAAATCAAACTTATATTGGCATTTGGTTAAATATAGATGACAAATCAATTAATGGTCTTATCATATGATTCATGTTTAGTGAGCAATAATGGGGAACATATCATGTACGGCGTATATCTCGTCGCAAATGTCAACAGTGGGACAAACAGGTTTTTACTGTACATCAGCTACACCCTTCGATCATATGAAGCACTTATGATGAGGTAATAGAATAAACTAAATAATGTATTTCATAAGATGCGGAAATAATAGACTTTGACAGAAGCCATCTTTTAAAATGACGCGAATTGTTATGTTGTTGAAGGTGAAAAATAAAAAATTTGATATCGCTATCCAACATGCCATCCGACAACTTAAACGTAATTGTTCTAGATGACATAGTGTTTGAGATATGGTGACATTTATATTGACGAGCTCCTTAAAATGGCAGAAATAAATGTCAAAAGATTCAAGAAATTGTATATTTGAAATTGAAGTCCTGTAACACATGCACACGCATACCACAAGTATTGCTCTTCATGACGTATTTATTAAGACACGAGGATATTGAATTTGGCAGCCTTTTTGTGAAATGGCCGTCGCCACGTTATGCCCAGTTTCTGAAAATTCCACCTAGTAGCAATTTAAACCATATGTATATATTATTCAAATCAACAGTTTAACTTTGAAATGTCTACTGGTCTATAGGGCAGAACCAAGAAACCTGCTAAAGTAGTGTAGTCGGAGTACTTGCACAGACTGCACATTGGGTTACTACTTCTAAACTCATAAGTTGTTGTATATGTGTATATATATATATATATATATATATATATATATATATATATATATATATATATATATATATATATATATACAATCATACACATACATACATTCATACATCATACATACAATACATACATACATACATACATACATACATACATACATACATACATACATACATACATACTACATACATACATACATACATACATACATACATACATACATACATACATACATACATACATACATACATACATACATACATACATACATACATACATACATACATACATACATACATACATACATACATACATACATACATACATACATACATACATACATACATACATACATACATACATACATACATACATACATACATACATACATACATACATACAGTAAACAACTCAGAACACAGAAGACAAAACGGTCCCAATCAAACGCCCGATCAGTTCATACTAATCAACTTCTCAGCTCGCAAATGAGGCGATGTGTGTAGCACTCGTGTTCATCGTTACGCGGTCTATGTTTTCATTACACACCTAACGTTTCATATTCGGTTTGATAATGCTACCCATAATTAGAAAGTGTTGTACGGAGCTGCCAGGTTGAATTTCATACCTGCATTTCAGCTGTAACAAGACTGTGATAGCCGAAACCCGTTAGGAATTTCTCAAACATGAAACTGCGTGCGCATTGTTTAAGGTAATTAAGAAGGCGGATATTTCCGCTTTCACTCGTGCGTGCAGGGCTGGTCGTAACATGCAACAACCAAATCGCCAGATAACTTAACATCGACCAAGCCCTACACTCGTATGGCTGCAATGCGGTGTGAACGGTGCAAGCCTGATATTGATTAAGGAATACGACGTTGATCACCAGTCTATACGACATTAGCAGAAGCTGCATCAACCGCGCCGACGACAGCGTCACCAATGACAACGATACCGTCAGCAGCGGCGACGACAGCGTCAGTAGTGACAACGATACCGTCAGCAGCGGCGACGACAGCGTCAGTAGTGACAACGATACCGTCAGCAACGGCGACGACAGCGTCAGCAGTGACAACGATACCGTCAGCAACGGCGACGACAGCGTCAGCAGTGACAACGATACCGTCAGCAGCGGCGACGAGAGCGTCACCAATGACAACGATACCGTCAGCAGCGCCGACGACAGCGTCACCAATGACAACGATACCGTCAGCAGCGGCGACGACAGCGTCAGCAGTGACAACGATACCGTCAGCAGCGGCGACGACAGCGTCAGTAGTGACAACGATACCGTCAGCAACGGCGACGACAGCGTCAGCAGTGACAACGATACCGTCAGCAGCGGCGACGACAGCGTCAGTAGTGACAACGATACCGTCAGCAGCGGCGACGACAGCGTCAGCGGTGACAACGATACCGTCAGCAACGGCGACGACAGCGTCAGCAGTGACAACGATACTGTCAGCAGCGGCGACGACAACGTCAGCAATGACAACGATACTGTCAGCAGCGGCGACGACAGGGTCAGCAGTGACAACGATACTGTCAGCAGCGGCGACGACAACGTCAGCAGTGACAACGATACCCTCAGCAGCGGCGACGACAGCGTCAGTAGTGACAACGATACTGTCAGCAGCGGCGACGACAACGTCAGTAGTGACAACGATACTGTCAGCAGCGGCGACAACAACGTCAGCAGTGACAACGATACTGTCAGCAGCGGCGACGACAGCGTCAGCAGTGACAAAGATACTGTCAGCAGCGGCGACGACAACGTCAGCAATGACAACGATACTGTCAGCAGCGGCGACGACAGGGTCAGCAGTGACAACGATACTGTCAGCAGCGGCGACGACAACGTCAGCAGTGACAACGATACCCTCAGCAGCGGCGACGACAGCGTCAGTAGTGACAACGATACCGTCAGCAGCGGCGACGACAGCGTCAGTAGTGACAACGATACCGTCAGCAGCGGCGACGACAGCGACTGCAACTGCGACGACAACGTCAGCAGCGACAACGTTACCATCAGCAGCGAAGACGACACCGTCAGCAGCGGCGACGAATGTGCCAGCAGCAAAACCTGAAGGAACACTAGCTGCGGTAGTACCGATAAATTCGATGCGACTACGAAACCAACTTCATTGGCATTGAGTAACAGTCGGTCAATGCGCAACAAGGAAGAATTTGGGTCCGTGATTATATCGTTGATCACGACATTGATATCGTGTGTATGACTGAGACATGGCTCTCGAATAGTGACACTGCTGTCAAAAATGCCCTAACTCCTCAGCGGCATAATGTTCTTAGGCACACTGAAAGACGGAGCGACGGAGTTGGCGTTCCGTACAAGTCGTCATTTCACTAGTGCTCATCGACGCCTTTGCCCGCGACATCATTCGAAAGATTAAAATTACTACTGCGCGTTGCCAATGCGGGATCTGCTGTACAAATGGTGACGGTATGTTGACTTTCTTCGACCGGCCAGAAATCGGTACCATTTCAAACTTCCATCGGTGAGTTCAGCAGCGTGCGGAAACTTTGCACCACACACCAGACCGAACGTGTACTCTTGGGTGGTTTCAACGTTCACTACGGTGACGGTATAACTAGTAACACTCGCAATTTGACTGAACTTCTTCAAGAGGCTGATGATAAACAACATATGAGAGACCCGATACTCGTTACAGAAAAACCAAAACGACCGAGATGACAGACAAAATATTATAGAAGATATACTACCATTGACAATCATCGCTGTTCAGTTGGGTACTGCGTGACAGTATAAATTACCACAAACCGGACACCACGTTAGGGCTACACGAGTAACGAG
>JAODUO010001004.1:80000-177207 GCA_025642075.2 Ridgeia piscesae
GTAAGATGCAGTATTATTTTACCAATTATGTATTCAATACCACGTTTACCAACATTAGGAAACTGCATGACTGAGCACTGTCAACTCTAGTGCATAAACACTAAGTGATCATACAATCAGTTATCATACCTTAGTTTACGTAATATGTATCACCACACAAACATACACACATCTCTATTCAATGAAGACAGCAGCTGGAGCAGCATCACCATCTATCTATCTGTGCAAGCACTGTACAATAATATGAATGCAGTTTTAGTGCATGCAGCTCAGTATCTGTCACTCCTGTCAGCTGTCAAATTAAGATCTTAGTGGGTGTATGTCATCTGCCAGAAAACTTCTGTACTCTATCCATGGCCCGTTCCATCCTTACAGTCCCATTTGCTTTCTTGATAAATGTATCTAGCCTAATCCTGTCCTGGTTGTTGATATTGCCACTCCCAACACACTGCACCAAAGTAAAGGACACTGTTCACTATTACACTGTAACATATATGCTATTTATTTGGCGCACATTGAATGATCTTTTTTCATACAAAAACATAGTAAATTCAAACAGTCAATATTTAGCACTACATCATGTCCTGTTTATTTATAGGGATGGAACCATGGCTCTAGCAAGAACGCCCGGCCACGTCCTAGCGAACCCTAACAACATGGCTGTTTTCTGTTCAAGACGCAAGCAATTGGAGCTGCGGAAGACACTACAGCTGTATGTTTACCTGCAGACCCACCAGCCCATGGCAGACAGAAAGAGAGAATGGTGAATTACGTCTTTGTCAGAACTCTGGCCGCTGCCCATAATGACTGTCCATGTCGGAATTGCAGTCCTTGGTACAGATATGCCCAAGCTAATGAAACAAGATCTGCTGGTGTCAAGAGTCAGTTGATTTGTTCATAATCAATCCAACTGCTTATTTACAAATCAACTGATAATTTGTAAGGGCAGCAGTCAACAAGTGCTGAGTGTTATCCCATATCTTGTTCTCCGCTGAGAGCACGGAAGTTCCATCTTATGGCTGGGATACACTGGTATGACTCTCAGTACCCTTCGACCAAGCCTGCCACGGATCCACCAGGTAAAACTCTCTGTATATGGCCGAGTTGGACACCGGAAATAAAATAAGGCCTAAATAAATATATCAACTATGTATAGTGGCGCAGTGGTTTAAAGCTTTGGACTCGGCTTCAGACTCTCAACTACGAGAACGAAACCATGTGGTGCTGTGTCGAACCTTGGGCAAGTCTGTTCACTCGTCATTGCTCCAATTCATTCAGCTGTGTAAACAAGTAACTGGCTATAGACAATGGTGGATATTTATACACAAACCGTCTTGATTAATTAATTACAGCATGGCTGGATACTTCCCCCAGTCATGAGATGGTGTTTAATTAAGTAGGTCTGCCAGGGAGTAAAGTGTAAAGCACTTTGACAAGGACAATGCTAATCAGACATTGGGTCAAATATATTGAAATTTATTTAAATATAAATACTCTTGAGGGATCCAAATACTTTTTATTCATAAACATCAATTACAGATACTTAAAAAGTATTTAAATAGTTTCAAATACAAATGTATGTGACCCCATGTTTGAGGATTGGATACTGCACTAGGCCACTATATAAGAACTGTGTTGACAGGTGACATATGAAAATGGAGGTAATTCAATCCATTATCATTGTAGAATACATGTTGTGTTTTTATAAAATCATTGGAACTTTTTTTAGTTATGACATAGTGGACAACTGGGCGTGCTACTCGAAATGTTCTAGTATGATCCTACATCAGTTACTGTTAAACATGAATTGTTGGGTATATTTCTACTATAGAGTAATGTGTGGTGTTTTCATTGTATGAAATATCATTTGTATTATATAAATGTTGTAGCATGTTAGTTTGCTTGATGTTATCTTCATTGTCAATAAAGTGTGAGCAACACATGTCACTGTTTATAATACATGAACATATACTTACATTTTTGTTGGCAGATACATGTGAAAGTTGTCTAACCGGTTACATTTGGAAGCACTCTCTGCTCCAAACACAGAATATAAAATCCATGGCCATTTGTAATATATCATGGCACATCTGAAACAGAACCAGATGTTTAAATGAATAAGAAATATTAGTAGCACGATGTGGAACCTGACAGCTACTATTATGGTTACCTCGCCAGTATTATGGTTACCTCGACAACAAAGTTACATTGCAATTAAGATTACTGCAGAATATACATAAATATATCCACATATGTTATAGTTTAGAATATTTGTTCTGCTAGTTGTGTTACTTTTACCCAGTTCAAATGGTTATTTTTAATAGAGACATTCCACTGTACATATATTTCAGCTAAAAACAAACTATTATTCAGCATGAAGTCGATTTCATCGAGAACATGGGTGGTGATTTTCTTTCTTTATTTAGCCCTCCAGAATTATGCTCCAAACCCTCCCTTTAAATATACCACGCCTATTAAAAGAACAATCAATATTACACAACGTAGTTAGATAATTAATCTTTCCCCTATAGTTCTACTGGTGTGTTCTATTTATATCTATGATTGACACACATCTGTTTCATAGCCGCACAGGTCATGCTATGTAAATAATACAAAAACATGCCACAGTCGCTACTGTTAATATAATAATGTCCAGTATTTGAAGAAGAAAAAAACTATTAATCTGCATTTTGTCACAGTTGTGGACAATTTGTAAATTGATTCCTGAAAACAGTTTTAAGCTAGGGCGAAGGACCGAGCCTGTCACTCTGTGTCAGGCTGAGATAAATCGGAGAGCCATGCCCATGACCCCATATGATATTTGTTTCAAATTGGGAAACCTCACGTTGTGTATAACATATGTCATATCCGACACTACACCACTGACTTGGAGAATAATACACGGCATGGCTGTGACTAAGTAGAAACTCACCGAATCCCGGGATCGAATGCGAGGTGGCCATCAACATACCTGTCACTGTCAGTGTTTCGAAGTTTCAGCGAGTCAATGTCGCCTCGCCTTGTTACTCGCCTCTGCATTTCGGCTTCCGGCGGGTCTTCTTTAATTGCAGCGTGACTGGGTGCTTCCAAGATAAATCAATATGGTGTTTAACTGGACATGTCTGCCAGGAAATTAAAGTGATTTGAGGTGTCCTGGGCCAGAGGACTGGCTACTGTGCTATATGGTCTTAATCAGAATAAGAACTTACCTTATTTACACACACAAAAATTGCAGATGGGAGAATTTTAAACTTCGATCAGCTTAAACACCATTATTGTTCATTTTGGATAGTTTGTAATGACAATTCTAGAAGAAATTACTTGAGTCCAGGATAAACATTACTTGTTTCAAACATAACTATCTATTGTTATTGTAAGGTTGACTGTAGAAAGAGCCCCAATGCTACATCTGCAGGAGAGACACTATACAGTCAATAGTTATTATTTATTATTATAGGCCGTGGATGTTGCACCGACAGTCGGTCCATTAACGCACGATTATTGCACCCGAGAGTCGGGTGTGTAGTAATGAATATGCGGCTCTTTGACAACAAATCAGACGATTGTGCGGGCGGTTATATTTACTGTAACATATCCATATGCCTTATATTTGTCAACAAACGGATTTAATTATTCGTTCCGACTTCCATGATATGCATACCAGGCCCAGCTGTAAGCGGAGCATTTTTCTTCCAGAAAAAGTGAAAACGCACTTAGCGTTACACAGTATTTAGTAATATATAATTATACAATATGTAATCATATATGTTGGCAACTTTATATGATGGCGACATGTTGGTTGTAACATTTAACTAACGGAAAAATTGCAATCTAAGATATATTATTAGTTACGCTAGCCAACTTTTCAATTAAAACTCTATTCACTGTTGGCATCGCTTCGCAGTTGCTATAAGTCGTAACTTCAGTCTTTAATCAACTTTACACCACGTTGAAACATATGCCACATTTAACAATTCAAATTCAATTCAATTTATTTCAAAACACACAACATTAGAAAGCAAGCAATACAAATAATAATAAGTCACATTCATGGTACGAATGAAATGCAATTAAGAAATATGTTTTGAAAAGGATTAGACATGAAGTGAAACACTTATATGTGTAATTTGCGAACATTAGTATCGTGACTGTTTCGAGAATAGCACTTTAAACACTCGTAACCTGCGATGCTTCATACAAAACAGTTGCGCTAATAAGTTCCGAAGTATAAATAGCCCCACCCACAATCGCCAGCCGTCGAGAGCGCAGTCACGCTCACATTTATCCGGGCGTTGTCGCGCTTACATTTTTCCGGGCGTTAAAAACGTTCCGGTTGACGTTTCTGTGCATGCGCAATAAATGTAAAATCACCAATGTCCAGAGAAACACCAAAGCATTTTCGGTATAAATGCCACGAGCTGTTCGTTAACTTACCTGTGATGGTTACTGTGAATAGTTTCTTAAATGTCGTTCAACGCAATAAAATATTACGTTTTTTATCAATCACTGTCACGGATTATGGCGCACTACTGTCACGTGATTTACGCTTGCTATCAAAATATGCCTCAAAACTTGTTTGCCTCGTGTTAATTTGCGACAAATAACTTTGCTGAGGGGTTATATACATCCTAACGAACAACCCGTAATGTTTATACCATAAATGCTTTGTCATTTCGCTGCACATTGATGATTTTACATATATCGCGCATGTGCAGAAACGTCAACTGGAACGTTTTTAACGCCCGGAAAAATGTAAGCGCTACAGCGTTATAAACTATCCGGGTGACGTTTCTGCGCATGCGCGATAAACGTAAACCCATCAATGTGCAGCAAAACGCAAATTATTAAATGTATTATATAAATACCACGGGCTGTTCGTTAACACTCCGGTGGTGATTACTGTGAAGAGTTGCTTAAAATTTCGTTAAATACATTAAAATAGTACGTCTGTTTAAGTCACTGTCACTGATTATGGCGCATTGCAGGCACATGATTTGCACTTGCTATCAAAACATCTCAAAACGTGTTTGCCCCGTGTAATTTGCCCCAAATAACATTGCTGAAAGGTTATATACGTCCTAATGAACAGCCTGTGGTATTTATACCATAAATGCTTTGCGTTTTGATGATTTGACATTTATCGCGCATGCGCAGAAACGTCACCAGGATAGTTTATAACGCCCGGACAAATGTAAACATACCGCAGAGCATGGAAGTGGGTGCGCGCCATGGAGTAGATGGGTGTGTAGTAATGAATATGCGGCTCTTTGACAACAAATCAGACGATTGTGCGGGCGGTTATATTTACTGTAACATATCCATATGCCTTATATTATAGCGTCTCTGGTAACTGGTTGAAAACACACAGGAAATAAAGATTTTGCATAGGGTCTATATATATTAATTATGTATTTATGCCGATTATGGTGCAGAAACATAAAAAAACTGCATGCCATTGTTTGGCATAGACAATATGCGGCCTTTTATTACAGGCTAACCAGGGGCAGGAGCCGACGAGTCATGAACTAGCTTAATTTAATTGGCTTCCCCTTAACCTTTAAGTAACTGTGCGTGATATATGTCAAACAAGTTTCTTCATCGTCAAATTAAAATTCCCATTTGACTTGATTTGTATGTTTCGTGTTTTTCATCTGAAATGACTGTTTCGGTGACATCCACTGACAATATGCCTGGCTGTCACTGTCATGTTATAATTTAATGTAAACGAATTTAACCCATTTTTAGGTTTAAGAATTTGTTTAACTGAATTTCGTAATTACAGCAACCAAATTAATTAAATTTGTAATTACAAGAGCAGTTGTTTTTAAGTTTTAAAAGGGCATGCTTCAAGCCCGCACCTGTAATGTGTTTACTTACACACAATTGTTTACCTTTACGTTAACCTTGGATCTGCTAAGAGAGTTGAATTTGAAGTTTATCTAACCATGGGTAGATTATTTTCAAAAAGACTGCGTCAGTTCGTGAGAGGTATGCTGAGTTAGATGTGATTTGTAAAACAGACCCAGACAGTTAATTATTTGTTGTTTTTACTTACTTACTTATGCCTGTTTGCTCGCTGGGAGCATAGGCCATCGATCAAGGAACGCCACATTTTCCGTCCGTGGCCATCTTCTCCATTTCTCTCCTGGTGTATCCCATCTCCTTCGTTTCTTTTTCCGTGTATCTTTGCCAGGTGTTTCGTGGCCTACCTCTTCGCCTCTTCCCTGGGGGGTTCCATGTGATGGCTTGACGGGTGATGGTGTTTGGTGGTTTCCTGAGTGTATGTCCTATCCACCTCCATTTTCTCTTCTTTATTTCATTTTCTATGGGTAGTTGCTTGGTCAATTTCCAGAGTGTAGTGTTGGATATCTTGTCTCTACACTTCAGGTGTAGGATTCTACGCAGGCATTTGTTGATGAAGGTCTGTATTCTTTTTAGTGTCTTCTGTGTACTTCGCCATGTCTCCGATCCATAGAATAAAATTGCCTTGACATTTGAATTGAATATTCTCAGTTTGGTGTTAGTTTTTATTTGTTTTGCTCTCCAAATATTTCTCAACATGATGAATGCAAATCTTGCTTTCTGTATCCTTGCTTTGACGTCTTCTTCTGTGCCTCCATTTTTGTTGATTGTACTGTCCAGGTATGTGAATGAGTCTGTCTTTTCCAGTGGTTCTTGTTCCTTGTTTTGGCTTTCATAATCCTTGTCTTGCTTATGTTGATGTTGAGTCCTAGCTGTATTGATACTGTGTTTAGCAGCTCTGTTTTGTCTGCATCTGTTGATGGCTGTGTGAGAGGAGAGCGAGGTCATCCGCAAAGTCCAGGTCCTCCAACTGGCTCCAAGGTGTCCACTGGATCCCATTTCGTCTATTTGTTGTAGTTTTTTTCATGATCCAGTCTATGGCGAACAGGAATAAGAATGGTGACAGAAAACATCCTTGCCTCACTCCTGTCTTCACCATGAAGGAGTCTGTAAGTTGTCCGGCATGAACGACCCTGCATGCCATATCTTCGTAACTATTTCTTATCAGAGATATAAATTTATCCGGTATCCCGTAGTGTTGTAGAAGCTTCCATAGCGTATCTCTGTCGAGACTATCAAATTCCTTCTCGTAGTCTACAAAGTTTATGTACAGGGATGAGTCTCATTCCATGGATTGTTCAACAATGATCCGCAGTGTTGTTATTTGGTCGGTGCATGATCTGTCTTTGCGGAAGCCAGCTTGGTGGTCTCTGAGCTTGGCATCCACCCCGTCTACAGTCTGTCCAAGATGACTCTATTGAGGACCCTTCCGGGTACTGATATGAGCATTAACCCTCTGTAGTTCTTACAATCTTGCATATTTCCTTTCTTTGTGACCTTCACGAGGTGAGGTACCCTTCTTTCCATTCAGTTGGTATTTATTCTTGCTCCCATATCTTCCCGAATAGATCATGCAGTGTCTCTGTGGAGGTCTCTATGTCAGCTTTGATTGCCTCGGCAGGAATTTTGTCTGGGCCTGAAGCTTTCCCTCTCTTCATGTGATGGGTGGCTTTCTCAATATCTGCCTTACTTGGTCTTTCGCAGTTTATCTGGAGTATTTCTTCAGCTGGTGTGATGTCTGGAGGGTTCTGGGGTGGTGGCCGGTTTAGCAGTTCTTCAAAATGTTCTTTCCATTGCTTCAACTGGTCTTCATCACTGGTAAGTACATTGCCATTCTTGGCTTTGACTCTGCTTCCTTGGCTAGGTCTTCAATGAAGTTTACCTTGTCTGTTTTTACGCTGTTCTTGACTGCTCTATTTGCCTCTGTGTACTCTTCCTGTGCTGTTGCTTTTGCTGCTCTCGTTGGGCTGTTGTTAATTGCCCCTTTCTTTACCTTCATCCCTTGCACTTTGTTGAGAGTGTCTGCAGAAATCCAGTCTTTTTGTTGGTATTTCTTCTTTCCCAGAACTTCGCTGCATGTGCTGGTCCACATCTCCTTGATCTGTTGCCATTGTTTTTCTATGTCCATGCTTCCTTCGACAAGAAGATCTTGTAGGGCTTCGTATTTGTTTCTGACTGTAAGTCGGAAGATCTCTGTTGTCACCCTGTCCTTTAGGAAGTCCACATTGTATTGCGTTCTGGTGCCCCTCTTGACTTCTCTCGTCTTTAGCTTCATCTTTATTCTGGCCAGCACTAGATGGTGGTCTGAGGCTGCATCTGCCCCTCTCTGCACTCTCACATCCTGCATTGATCTTCTGAAATTCCGTCCTATGCAGTTATGGTCTATTTGATTTTCTGTTATATGGTCTGGTGATACCCAGGTTGCCTTATGGATCCTGCGATGCGGGAACACGCTGCCTCCGATGATCATGTTGTTAAATGCACAAGAGTCTGCCAACATCTCGCCATTTTCATTCATTTTGCCAAGTCCCTGTCTGCCCATGACTTCTTCGTACCCGCTGTTGTCTGATCCGATTTTGGAGTTGAAGTCTCCCATGAATATTGTCATGTCTTTCTCCTTCAGTTTGTCACACAATGTCTGCAGTTTGTTGTAAAAGTCCTGTTTTGTTTCCTCATCCTTGTCGTTTGTGGGTGCGTAGCACTGAATGATGTTGAGCTTGATGTTTTCTTTCTTTGTTTTGAACGAGGCATAGATGATCCTTGGTCCCGCTGCTTCCCAGCTTCCTGTTCCGACTTTTTAGATTTTCTTGGAAGACAGGAAGGTTTTTGGCGACATACTTTCCCCAGGAGGCCCTCCCTCTCCCAAGTTCAGTAGAGTTCCTTTGGTCGATGTTTTCGTAACAATCTGGTTTTTTTTACGGGAAAGGGTTGTTAGCCCTTTGCCCAACCCTCCTCTTTTTTCAGCCGGACTTGGGACCGTCAATGGCAGAGTTTTGTTGTTGTTAGGAAATACAAATTTAGGAGGAACCTTTCTAACCGGATTTTGAAAAGTGGATACAATTTTGCAATGCAAGCATTATTATTTGACCATTTCGATTGAAAACCTAATAAGTATATATTTTGTCTGGTCCGTTCTATCACAACAGACCTCTACAAACAAAAAAGAAACAGAAAGTGTTGCTGCACACATAGTTTTATAAGTGTGACTGATGTGACAGAAGAAATGTGGATAGTCTGTTACATCATCCTATATAATAAAAACCAGGCAATAACGTATGTTCTACTTATCACTGTGATGCATGCTCAATGTTATGTTATATCACTATAAGGGGGGAAATATTGGGAAAGAATCATTTTCACTTCAAATTGCAACAGAAGCAGCTTTATGAAATAAAGGATGAACGAATGTTTGCTGTGGGTCGTATCATGATGTTGTGCTATATCTTGTAAGATTTCTTTCACACGCGGCGGAAAACTGTAAAGTTCTGTTTATTTTTTACCAAAACCTTTCACTTCACTTCACTAAAGTCTCACTTGTCTACGGGATATAGCGCCTCGAAAAATTGGGTAAACGGCGGAAATAACAGTGACTCAACTTAATACGCAAAATGCCTCAGGTAAACATCGGTAGTAACAATGACTCGATTAATGTTGGCTAGTCGTTCGTTTTGTGGATGTTATAACTTTTACTTTTACTTTACTTTTTTTCTTTTTGTGGATGGACACATGTGAGTAATGGCACACTTGGCTGACCAAATAAACCATCTTGACAGTGTGTCATTGTCGTTGAATCGCTATAGCCAGGCAGAAACTGTCATTATCGAGATACGATAACGATGTCCCAGACCCATACACAGCTTTGAGGCTTGACGCTGACACTGACATGACGGAATGGGTAAATGATGTCTAAGTGGCCCTCTGTAGATTATGGCTGCATTTACACATACTTCATAAACACTCCGCGTATGTGTACTGCAAAAGTCCTGAAGTGATACGGAAGTCTCGATTCGTACGCACCGTATCACGCAGCACATGTGCAGACAGTGATGTATCATGCGTGCATCATAACATTTCTAGACATTGATTTAAACAATTTTTCTTGCCTTTTTTACACATATGTATTGTTTGACAGTATTTATTTATTTGTGCGAGCGTTTAGTATGTGTTTCACATGTAAATAGAGTAATAATTACATCTAGTCTTTTTAGTCATCGACTTTACTTATGTACAATGTTTAATTAACAGTTTTAATATGACTAATTTAACGTGTATACATTTTTTATCTGAACGTAATTTTTACAGTTGTATTTATTATTATTATTATTTTATAACACATAATGAGTAGTTCGATATATTATTGTACAGCGCTTTGAGCATGTTGGATATTGCGCTTTATAAATAATAAATATTATTATCACAGAGCCCTATTTTTGTACTGAGAGCGAAAGTCAAAAGGTCATCGGGCATGACAAATGTTAGGTCATTCTGTGATTTTAATCATGGATGGTTCTATAAATCAACATGTCCGATACGTATTCTGGTTCATGATAATGTGAAGAATTAAACGTCAATAGACATGCAGCTGTATCTTGTATTTCATCCTAAATTCCACTAGCAACCAGTGAAGTGACTTTAGTATTGTTGTACGTGATATGGGCATATACTTTCCAATTCTACACAACACTCTGGCTACTGTGTTTTAAACCATTTCTATTTTCAGTTTTGTGTATATCAAGTCACTGGCAAAGCAACAGGGGAGGGGGATGTTCCAGAACTGTTTCAGGTAAAGCCTTGATACACCCATGCTCACACAAAAATCATCTTGAGGCTGTGCAAACAAATTCTACAAAGATTCCAGTGCATATATGTGTATGTATTGTATTATAATGTACATGTGTTAAAAAACATTTAAATTATTTGTCTCATTACTTTCATTTATGTACATGTACCCTGAATGCTAATAGGCTTTACGTTGTATGTGTTTGTATTTGTCATTCATTATTATTGGGTAGATTTATATTGATTTCCTGTGCGCTTGTATTTGAATACTACTGTGATAGAATAAAACATTTATGAAGATCAACATGTGCACATGTATAATGAGTATGCCATACAAAATACGTTCTACAGGAAATATCCTACAGAAAATAGCCTATAGGAAATATCATATTGTTTTCGGTAGAATATTTTCTATAGTTTTCTAAAGAGTTTTCTAGGAAATATCCTATAGTTTTTTTTACAATTCTATAGGAAATATTCTGTAGGATATTCCCTGTAGGAAGTATTCCATAGAAAACTATACGAAATATCCTATGGTTTTCTATAGAATATTTCTTATAGGCAATATCCTATTGTTTTTTTTAGAAAAAATCCTATAGTATATTGTATAAAAATCCTATAGAATATTCTATATAATTCTATTGAAAACTATATGCAAAAATCCTATTAAATAATCTGTACAAAATCAATAGGGTTTTTTTCCAAAGGGAATATTTATCGGAATAATGAAAGCCTAACAAGTTACATTATCACAACACTATTATGACTGCATTATCATAGCAAAACAATAAACTAAAATCATTATGTGTGGATGTGTTGTGGTGTAAATATACTGTACATAATAACACCAATTTACAAACGATCGCAACAAATCCAGGTGTGTTCTTTGGGCATCCATGCTATGCATACGATGAATAGCTGCTTAGTTGACACAAACAACTTCCCACAATGACCCCTTATCTTCCCCAGTATTCCGGCATATGGGAAGTATGGCCACCGGGTATGAACTTGTAGACAACGGCACACCGCCCTGTTTACATGTGAGCGCCTGCTGCAGCAGCAGCTTTCTGCCCTACAAACAAACCGCCATGTGCGTTTAATGCATTCATGACGACAACGCGCAACCCCGAATATGAAATAGAATCTGAATTTGAACAAAACTGTGGCGCCACACCACGGAGCATAGATTATTAATTCTAGACGAATTCGTATTTTTATCAATCACCAGATGGTGCTGCGGCATCTGAGCATTCCCTTCCGAAGATCTGCACGCATTGTGTGAGCGATATTAGATGAGGCGACTAATTATACACTTTTTAATGATCTTTTGACATTGCTTGACGTTTGCAAGAAGACCTTCGCGCAGGCAATGAGTGTTCTGTTGAAGAATGCCCAAACTGCTGTGCGTTTGCAATGGCGGCGCCTAGAAAAAGATGTGACACTACTCCGGCAGATATGTAGAGTGGAAAAATTTGACATCGGCATTATGTGCATAGATACAAACACGATGACACTGCTCAATAAGCGTTACCGAAACGAAAACAAACCAACCGATATTCTCTCGTTTCCCTTCTTTGAGGTACGCATTACCGTTGATTTTGTAGCATACAGTTAGTAGAGAGCTAAATTATTTAAATAATTGATTTCATTTAATATTACTTAGTTTGTTACCAATTCTAATTCGATGTATATTTATGAAGCCTACTTAAAATTAGGGTTTATAAACATACTTAGAATTGGCATTGGCCATTTAGCTGCGTATTTCTCCTTCACATATGTACTAACCTATGAAGAAGATTTATTCTTGTCTGATTCTTTCCTAGGATCAAGTCGCTGGAGAGCTTCCACAGCCGCAGCATCAAGACGAATATAACCTCGGTGACATCTTCCTGCTGCCTTCCTACATTGTCTCCAGGTGTCAGGAGGAGAACCACGATCTACACGATATGATCACAGTAAGGAAGTAGTGGACTCTTAAAATGAAAAGAAATTAATAAATGTTGTGGACTTATACACCTAAAACTGTACAGTCTAACCATTTGCAACTGCAATAAATACATGAAACCACGCCTGTGATTTACACATAATTTATTTTCAAAGTGAGATATAATGTAGCAAAATCTTTGAGCTTCAGACAGGACTGACACAATAGAAAGATATGAGATATAGAGAGATATGGAGACACATGAAATGCCCTTGCTTCCTCCACATGTATAATTACTATGCTGGGTAGCTGATATTCTTGATAGTTTCTCTCATCCCCTTGGATTCAGAGTTACACGGTTTGTAACATTACATATGCCATTACAGTGCACTGTGTAGACATAACCTAGTAATTACAGCACCAAAACAAATTCTGTGACACAACCTAAAGTAATATTTTACCTTTGGAGGTTCAGATATAAATACTGGCCCACAGTCACAACATCAAGAAGCTGTTTATTCAGCTGTTGTTGTTGTTGTTGGGTGACCATATCATATTTTACTGGGGTAACTGGTCACTGGTTTCAGTCTGACTGATTATAATTCTGTGTTTTTTGTGTAAACTGACCATTCATTGAACATTGGGACAACCCTAAAGCCTTACCTTTGTATTTTAAATTTAATTCACTTTTTGTTACATTTATGTTATAACTAATTAAAACTGATGACTAAAATTTAGCCATGTGTGCCATACACAGAGCATTTTGCTCTCACTGCCATGTGGTTACTCAGCCTTTATATAAGTGTGCATGCATGATCAGCAGACATGGGGTCAAACACATTGAAATGTATTTAAATGCAAATACTCTTGAAGGATTCAAATATAAATATATATATACTCTTAAATGCAAAGGTATTTAAATATAAATACATTGGAAAGTATTTCAAATAGTTTTTTTAAATTCTTTTTCAGAAACTTATTAGGGTTATATTTCTATAAAAGAAAAGCAAATCATGTATTTTGACATCTAGTTTGCAGGTATAATTAGTGTTTTACTCGGCGTGCGGACATAACCCCCTCAGACAAAACCCTCTCAACATAGATACTAGACTTAAGAATTACTGCAATAATTAAACTTAATTCAGTTTGTATACTGTATAAACATGTACAATATATATAAATATATATATATATATATATTTATATATATATATATAATCAGAGATGGAGTAATCATACTCTGTACTCATACTACGAGTACTTTTTGAGTAATTGTACTCGAGTACAAAGCAAAGTAATCGTACTCGTACTCGTACTCGAGTACATTACGAAAGTAATCGTTCTCACACTTCTCACGATTATTTTTTTGTCATATGAACAATTGCAAGCAAATATATTACACAGATAGAAATGGCTATATTAGAAGTAATATAATTAGTATAATATTAATTGAGCTATTAATTTTCTATTTCTGTTGAGCATTTCAGTTAAATAGATATTCAGTAAGTTTTCCCAAATTAATACCTTCTTTCCTCACAGAAGCCACATCTCCTTACCCTTCTGCTTACTGTAGTACTGGTAGTACAAAGTTATATTGTGACAGTCCTTGGGAATCACTGCAGGAGATAAGTATCCCCTAACATCTTGCTTTGTAATTTTAGAAGCCATGCCATAGCCCCACCTGTACTGTTTGCTCTGTCAGAATGATTGAACATGGCTCCTACATCCAGAATCCTGACTGGATCTGGGCGGATAGCTGCTAAATCCCTGTTGGTTAAATGCAAACTGTCTAGTTGCACCCACGGAAATATACTTGTAATTGGTATCATTAGATCGGAAAAATACGTAGAAAACAGTTTGCTATGTTAACAAGTCAGCAAAATGTCCCACATATAATTTTTATGCAAATTAGTGCTGCCATTATTGACAAATTTAATTTTCACTATATCTCAGCTAATATTATAGATAACCGACAAAATAAGATGTATAGACCCATGTTATGAGGGTCATCAACCATAGTAAAACTATTGCTGATATGATCACATGTGTCTATGACAGTTTAATATGCAAATTAGTGCCGCCATTATTGAGAAATATATTTGTCACCATATCTAGGCCAATATTGCACATAACAGCACACATAAGGTGCCCATGTTTTCAGAACCATTCTTGAATTAACTACGTGTGTCTCCGGCATGCTATACAAATTCTAAAGTGCCAGCATTACCGTAAATGTGACTTTTTTGCAGTATCTCATCCAATATAGCAAGTAAGTTGAAAGGGTTTTTTGAGGGCATCTACTTATGAAATTGTGTTGTTTTTTGCGACCAAAGGTTGATATGGGGATCAATTCAAGGTATTGTGAATAAAGAAATTCCACGAAGTTTATTTATCATCTTTCACCATCACTTTCACTGAAATGGTCAAAGTCAAACTCATCCTTCCTTGTTTTCCACCTCCTCTTCCTCTTCACGATCACCAGTGTCCAGAAGATCAACCAGTGAGGTTGGTAACGCAGCACCGCAGGACCACACCGGTTCCAACACTCCATCAGTCTTAATCCTCACTTGCCTATCATCGCAGGGTTTCGATTTTTCTGAGATGGATTCGTCAACACACTTATATAAGGCTGCACAGTGGTTCAACCTTAAAACTGAGCAGCAGGGAGGAAGGCGAACCAGGTCAATTATCATATTGAAGCCCATGAGAGGTTGAGGCGCGGCAGCTCAGAAAGGCCATTCTGGCTTGGTGTTTACCTAGATCAGTAAATGAGTTGGTAAATGAACTTAGTTGAATTTCTTTATTCACAATACCTTGAATTGATCTCTATATTAACATTTGTTTGCAAAAACAACACGATATTTCGTAAGTAGATGCCCCCAAAAACCCTATCAACTGACATGCAATATTGGCTGAATAAAAGTGAATAAGTCGTATTTTCGGTAATGCTGGCACTTTAGAATTGTGATCATGCCAACAATAGTTTAATTATGGTCGCTGACCCTCATAACATGGGTCTATACATCTTATTTTGTCAATTATGTGCAATATTGACTGAGATATAGTGAAAAATAGATTTTTCAATTATGGTGGCACTAATTTGCATAAAAACGATACGGACAATTTTGCTAACTTGTTAACATGGCAAACGTTTTCTACGTATTTAGACAGCCTAGTAAACCTGTCTAAATCCACAACTATTTTGTGTTTGTCCCATCCAGATATGGGGTCAAATACATTGAAATGTATTTAAAAAAAATACAAATGGGTCCCAACACATCAAAATCAGGAATAAGTAGGACAATCACTTTTTGAGATAAAGGTACCACGTGAAAGGTAATTGTATTAGCTTTCCAATGGTACCAAACACAAATGTTTAGCTTTATTGGTCGCCAAGTTATTGTTTTATAAACAGAATGGGTACCGAGTCATTTTCTGAAAAAACGATCCTGAGAAAAACAGCTTTAAAGTTTAATGAAGTATTTTAATAGATTTGCAACAATAAGCAGATGACAGGAAGGTGAAATTTTGCATAGTTGTAGACCACCTTTGCAGCTCTTATAGTTTCAGAGATATCCCTTTCGAAAATTCTGCACCAAATCGAAAATCAACAGTAAAATGTTTACAGAAACTAGCCATATGTTCTGTCTGTTTCTGACACAGCACGACACAGTCACTGCTTCTTTTGTCATTTTTGTGATGTGCCAATGGCAGCAACCACTTCACATGATGGGCAGACTGTTGCAGCAGTGGACTGGTGTGGCTTCGGATGTGTCTGCTCTGCTCTGGACAGTTGATGCCTGCAGCTTGTCAAACAAACACTGTTGGTTGAGGTCTGGGAGTGGTGGTTCTGTAGGTAGAGCAACAGGTGGGTGGACTCCTCGCCTGGGCTGCAAATCGAACCGCTGTTTGTCATCGGATGGCTGCTTCCTGGCGAACACGACACTGTTCTTCAGACGTAAACCTGATTCAAAACAAACATAATGGTCTTAACTTCCCATATACAAAACATTTAACCTAAAAATTTTGAAACGCCAATTTAAAGGGAAAAAAGGACAAATTTTTTTAGTTTTTGAATTTTTTTAAAAAAAATAAAACATTGTACACATATGCATAATATATAAATACAAGGTACATTTAAATATTCGGATAACACAAAAAGTGCACGCACTTATTTCCATTGTGGTCCTTGACATACACATGACAGACATTGACAGAAATGACAAATATAACATACTAAAACAACCATAATAAATAAGTGATATAAATAATTACTAATATATGTAAATGACATTGATAATTACAATATAAAAAGTATGGAAATATCTCCTGATTAGAAACACTTTGTAAAACCTTGTTATTTATTACCAAAAAAAATATTATTAATGATAAATAAATGAGCTGGCTTCCTGATCATTAAGACAACTGAACAAAAACTGCTTCAGTAGACATTTAAATTGCCTCATGTTCTGAACACTTTGTATGGAAAATGGCAATTCGTTCCAGGCATGAATTCCTGTGTAGTAAAAGGAGGTTTGCCCAAATGATTTAACATACGGCACACAAAGAGACATAACACTAGATCTTGTATTTATGCCATGCTGCTTACATGCTACATTTATCAAATTTGACATATACTTCGGTGCTTTATCATTTATGACATTGTAAACAAGGTTCAATTTAGTTGTTTAACTCGTAACTCCACTTGGTTACCAGTCTAAACTCTCTCAAACCGATGTGGGTTCTGGCTGGTGCATTTAAGATGAAACGGATTACCTTGTTCTGAGTACACTGAAGTCTGGATTTATATTTCTTGGTTAAACCAGAGAACCATGATGAACATGCATAGTCAAAATGGCATTGTATTAATGCTGTGGTAAGAAGTTTTTTTTTTTTCATGTTGATAGTTTTTGTATGTCTATACAAAAATTTTAATTTGGCATTTGATTTACAAATAATCTTGTCAGCCACTCTTTCTCCAGTTAATGACTGATCTAGGTCTATGCCTAGGTATTTAACATGGGTTTGACTTGCCAATGTCGTACCAGCACATCTCACCTGGATGGAACTACAGGTGTTAAGTTTACGTTTCGACCCAAATAGAATTGACTCCATTTTCCCTAGATGGAGGGAAAATTTTTTATTGATTAGCCACTCTCTGGCTGCCTCGAGTTCTGAAGAAAGACTTTCTTGAATCAGTTGGGTGTCTTTACCCGAGACTAAAAGGGCTGAATCATCAGCATACAAAAGTAGTTTGCAGCGAACAGCTGTGTAAATATCATTAATATATATTAGAAATAATAATGGTCCCAGAATTGAACCTTGTGGGACACCACATGTGACAGTCATCGGATTAGAGATCGCTTCACCGATTTCAACTGATTGTTGACGTCCATATAAATATGAATTAAACCAGGCTATAGCAGATTCATGAAGTCCTATTGCTTCCAGTTTTTGAAGCATAATCTTATGATTTACCGTATCAAATGCCTTCTGAATGTCAAGTAACACCATGCCTACATAATTACCTTTATCTTGCTCTTGTTTTATGAAGTCAGTGAGATATATTAAACATGTTTCAGTAGAATAAGAGGATCTAAAGCCTGACTGATGTTCATACAGTAGCTGATGTGTTTGGAGATATGCATTTAATTGTTGATAGACTATCCTCTCAAATAATTTTGAGAGCGTATTTAAAATAGAGATCGGTCTGTAATTACCGGCTTCCATTTTACTATTCTTTTTATAAATGGGCATCACCTTAGCAGATTTAAGATTTTCAGGGATTTCGCCAGTGGACAATGATAAATTTAAAATATGTGTTAAAGGTGACACAATGAGCTTGGCACCATCCTTAATGAATCTGGGTGACAATAGGTCCAATCCGGTTGCCTTGCTCGAATTTAGTTTACATAAAATACTGAGTACGTTGTTCTCACTGACTTCATTAAAACAGAAGCTATTACTTGTTACACCCAGTGACCTGTAGAAGTCTTGAAAGTGTTGCTTCTCATATATACCATTACTAGGTGGAAGTTGGTTAACCAGTGTTGAGGCTACATTAGAAAAGTAGTTGTTGAAATGTTCAGATACTATTGATTTGTCGAAACAGATGCTATTGTCAATGTTTAGTCCTATGCTTCCTGGTTTACAGTTACACTGAGTCGAAGTTCCGAGGCTTTTCAGCAGTTGCCATAATTTTGAAGGTTGTTGTTTGAATTCATCAGTTTTATTAGCAATGAAATCTGATTTGGCCTGTTTCTTCTTATATTGAACCTGATTACGAAGGTAAGTGAATTTTCCATGCCAACTGATGTCTTTGGTCTTTTTTTAATTTGGTAAAAGCCCGATCTCTTTCATGGATCAGGTGCAGTATCTCACCCGTCATCCAAGGGGCGGTACGTTGTTTAATACGGACATATTTTAAGGGAGCGATGTTATCAATAACGGCCATCAGCTTAGATTTAAAAAGATAAAAACTTGTACAGATCGTATCAATTATTATTAATGATAAATAAATGAGCTGGCTTCCTGATCATTAAGACAACTGAACAAAAACTGCTTCAGTAGACATTTAAATTGCCTCATGTTCTGAACACTTTGTATGGAAAATGGCAATTCGTTCCAGGCATGAATTCCTGTGTAGTAAAAGGAGGTTTGCCCAAATGATTTAACATACGGCACACAAAGAGACATAACACTAGATCTTGTATTTATGCCATGCTGCTTACATGCTACATTTATCAAATTTGACATATACTTCGGTGCTTTATCATTTATGACATTGTAAACAAGGTTCAATTTAAGTTGTTTAACTCGTAACTCCACTGGTAGCATGTTCACCAGTCTAAACTCTCTCAAACCGATGTGGGTTCTGGCTGGTGCATTTAAGATGAAACGGATTACCTTGTTCTGAGTACACTGAAGTCTGGATTTATATTTCTTGGTTAAACCAGAGAACCATGATGAACATGCATAGTCAAAATGGCATTGTATTAATGCTGTGGTAAGAAGTTTTTTTGTTTTCATGTTGATAGTTTTTGTATGTCTATACAAAAATTTTAATTTGGCATTTGATTTACAAATAATCTTGTCAGCCACTCTTTCTCCAGTTAATGACTGATCTAGGTCTATGCCTAGGTATTTAACATGGGTTTGACTTGCCAATGTCGTACCAGCACATCTCACCTGGATGGAACTACAGGTGTTAAGTTTACGTTTCGACCCAAATAGAATTGACTCCATTTTCCCTAGATGGAGGGACAATTTGTTATTGATTAGCCACTCTCTGGCTGCCTCGAGTTCTGAAGAAAGACTTTCTTGAATCAGTTGGGTGTCTTTACCCGAGACTAAAAGGGCTGAATCATCAGCATACAAAAGTAGTTTGCAGCGAACAGCTGTGTAAATATCATTAATATATATTAGAAATAATAATGGTCCCAGAATTGAACCTTGTGGGACACCACATGTGACAGTCATCGGATTAGAGATCGCTTCACCGATTTCAACTGATTGTTGACGTCCATATAAATATGAATTAAACCAGGCTATAGCAGATTCATGAAGTCCTATTGCTTCCAGTTTTTGAAGCATAATCTTATGATTTACCGTATCAAATGCCTTCTGAAGGTCAAGTAGCACCATGCCTACATAATTACCTTTATCTTGCTCTTGTTTTATGAAGTCAGTGAGATATATTAAACATGTTTCAGTAGAATAAGAGGATCTAAAGCCTGACTGATGTTCATACAGTAGCTGATGTGTTTGGAGATATGCATTTAATTGTTGATAGACTATCCTCTCAAATAATTTTGAGAGCGTATTTAAAATAGAGATCGGTCTGTAATTACCGGCTTCCATTTTACTATTCTTTTTATAAATGGGCATCACCTTAGCAGATTTAAGATTTTCAGGGATTTCGCCAGTGGACAATGATAAATTTAAAATATGTGTTAAAGGTGACACAATGAGCTTGGCACCATCCTTAATGAATCTGGGTGACAATAGGTCCAATCCGGTTGCCTTGCTCGAATTTAGTTTACATAAAATACTGAGTACGTTGTTCTCACTGACTTCATTAAAACAGAAGCTATTACTTGTTACACCCAGTGACCTGTAGAAGTCTTGAAAGTGTTGCTTCTCATATATACCATTACTAGGTGGAAGTTGGTTAACCAGTGCTGAGGCTACATTAGAAAAGTAGTTGTTGAAATGTTCAGATACTATTGATTTGTCGAAACAGATGCTATTGTCAATGTTTAGTCCTATGCTTCCTGGTTTACAGTTACACTGAGTCGAAGTTCCGAGGCTTTTCAGCAGTTGCCATAATTTTGAAGGTTGTTGTTTGAATTCATCAGTTTTATTAGCAATGAAATCTGATTTGGCCTGTTTCTTCTTATATTGAACCTGATTACGAAGGTAAGTGAATTTTCCATGCCAACTGATGTCTTTGGTCTTTTTTTAATTTGGTAAAAGCCCGATCTCTTTCATGGATCAGGTGCAGTATCTCACCCGTCATCCAAGGGGCGGTACATTGTTTAATACGGACATATTTTAAGGGAGCGATGTTATCAATAACGGCCATCAGCTTAGATTTAAAAAGAAAAAAGCCTCGTGTATTTATTCCAAAAAAATATTATTAATGATAAATAAATGAGCTGGCTTCCTGATCATTAAGACAACTGAACAAAAACTGCTTCAGTAGACATTTAAATTGCCTCATGTTCTGAACACTTTGTATGGAAAATGGCAATTCGTTCCAGGCATGAATTCCTGTGTAGTAAAAGGAGGTTTGCCCAAATGATTTAACATACGGCACACAAAGAGACATAACACTAGATCTTGTATTTATGCCATGCTGCTTACATGCTACATTTATCAAATTTGACATATACTTCGGTGCTTTATCATTTATGACATTGTAAACAAGGTTCAATTTAAGTTGTTTAACTCGTAACTCCACTGGTAGCATGTTCACCAGTCTAAACGCTCTCAAACCGATGTGGGTTCTGGCTGGTGCATTTAAGATGAAACGGATTACCTTGTTCTGAGTACACTGAAGTCTGGATTTATATTTCTTGGTTAAACCAGAGAACCATGATGAACATGCATAGTCAAAATGGCATTGTATTAATGCTGTGGTAAGAAGTTTTTTTGTTTTCATGTTGATAGTTTTTGTATGTCTATACAAAAATTTTAATTTGGCATTTGATTTACAAATAATCTTGTCAGCCACTCTTTCTCCAGTTAATGACTGATCTAGGTCTATGCCTAGGTATTTAACATGGGTTTGACTTGCCAATGTCGTACCAGCACATCTCACCTGGATGGAACTACAGGTGTTAAGTTTACGTTTCGACCCAAATAGAATTGACTCCATTTTCCCTAGATGGAGGGACAATTTGTTATTGATTAGCCACTCTCTGGCTGCCTCGAGTTCTGAAGAAAGACTTTCTTGAATCAGTTGGGTCTCTTTACCCGAGACTAAAAGGGCTGAATCATCAGCATACAAAAGTAGTTTGCAGCGAACAGCTGTGTAAATATCATTAATATATATTAGAAATAATAATGGTCCCAGAATTGAACCTTGTGGGACACCACATGTGACAGTCATCGGATTAGAGATCGCTTCACTGATTTCAACTGATTGTTGACGTCCATATAAATATGAATTAAACCAGGCTATAGCAGATTCATGAAGTCCTATTGCTTCCAGTTTTTGAAGCATAATCTTATGATTTACCGTATCAAATGCCTTCTGAAGGTCAAGTAGCACCATGCCTACATAATTACCTTTATCTTGCTCTTGTTTTATGAAGTCAGTGAGATATATTAAACATGTTTCAGTAGAATAAGAGGATCTAAAGCCTGACTGATGTTCATACAGTAGCTGATGTGTTTGGAGATATGCATTTAATTGTTGATAGACTATCCTCTCAAATAATTTTGAGAGCGTATTTAAAATAGAGATCGGTCTGTAATTACCGGCTTCCATTTTACTATTCTTTTTATAAATGGGCATCACCTTAGCAGATTTAAGATTTTCAGGGATTTCGCCAGTGGACAATGATAAATTTAAAATATGTGTTAAAGGTGACACAATGAGCTTGGCACCATCCTTAATGAATCTGGGTGACAATAGGTCCAATCCGGTTGCCTTGCTCGAATTTAGTTTACATAAAATACTGAGTACGTTGTTCTCACTGACTTCATTAAAACAGAAGCTATTACTTGTTACACCCAGTGACCTGTAGAAGTCTTGAAAGTGTTGCTTCTCATATATACCATTACTAGGTGGAAGTTGGTTAACCAGTGCTGAGGCTACATTAGAAAAGTAGTTGTTGAAATGTTCAGATACTATTGATTTGTCGAAACAGATGCTATTGTCAATGTTTAGTCCTATGCTTCCTGGTTTACAGTTACACTGAGTCGAAGTTCCGAGGCTTTTCAGCAGTTGCCATAATTTTGAAGGTTGTTGTTTGAATTCATCAGTTTTATTAGCAATGAAATCTGATTTGGCCTGTTTCTTCTTATATTGAACCTGATTACGAAGGTAAGTGAATTTTCCATGCCAACTGATGTCTTTGGTCTTTTTTTAATTTGGTAAAAGCCCGATCTCTTTCATGGATCAGGTGCAGTATCTCACCCGTCATCCAAGGGGCGGTACGTTGTTTAATACGGACATATTTTAAGGGAGCGATGTTATCAATAACGGCCATCAGCTTAGATTTAAAAAGATAAAAAGCCTCGTGTACAGAGTTTGAATCTAGGACAACCTGCCAATCTACCTCGTGCAGTTTTTCTTCAAATATTTCCTTACTGTAATTTTTTAGCGATCTTAATGTTACACCGTTATGACGATTTATGGGGATTTTCTTGCATTTACGTGTACAATATATTATTTGGTGATCGCTTAAGCCAATGTCTAATACACCACATTGTGATATTTTAGCAGGGTCTGAGATAAGGATAAGATCTAAGATTGTGGATGTTGTGCTAGTAATCCTTGTAGATGTGTTAATAATCTGGGTCATACCAAACATAGACATATAATGCTTCAGTGATACATGCAATGGATTAGTGTGAGAATGCAGTTGAGAATAGTCAACATTAAAGTCACCCATCATAATAACTTCTTTGTTGGTGAAGCAATTACAGTCCAAGCAACACCGTTCAAGTACGTTAAAAAAGTCAGTATGCTTGGGCGGACGGTAGCATACACCAATTAAAATAGGTCTAGTCTTGGGTAGATACAATTCTGCCCACACAGTTTCTAGAGTTGTACATATATCGTCTCTCAGTTTAAAAATAAAGTCATTTCTTATGTAAATACAAACACCACCGCCCTCGCGATTTCTGTCGCGCCGGAGAATAGAATAATCAGTAATGTTAATTTCCGAGTCCGTGACCGACGCGTCTAACCAAGACTCGGTGATGCCAATCACTGCCACTTTGGTGTTTGCCGCAAGTATTCGTAACTCGTCAAGTTTCGGGAGAAGACTGCGCGTGTTCAAATGAATGAAGTTTAGACCCTTTGAATGTAAACATTCAAAATCAAGGGGTCTTTCAGTTGTTGCCTGGTCGGCGGCGTCTTCTACGATTTCGGACAGAAGATCGTTGCCTTGCGTGATGATAGCTGGGTGATCGCTGTCATCAGCAAACGGGAGTGCGTGCAGTGTACATTGATTGCACAGATGTGTAAATTCGCCACCGCTGCTGCAGAGTTCGTCGTATGCGTCGTTTGATAACACTCCAGCACATTTGTTGTGTGTCCACTGGTCGCAGGAGTCACATGAGATGGCTCTACTGCGACCAGTGACACCCTTGCCACAATGGCAACATGGATGTTTTGGGTTGTATGTCCTCTTTCGCCCAGGAGGGCCTGGATTAGGGCTCACGTCGCCGCTTTTCATGAGCAATAAAACAATTGTAGTCAATGGCGAAATGTTGTAGTATGAGTTTTCTTTGTTGCTGGAAAGTCTGCAGAGTTTGCACACAGAACGCTTTGCTTTGTGGTTGAGACTATCAAATGTGTGGATCATTGATAAAACAATGTCACTGCTGGCTTCAAGATAGAGAGAGAATGAGTGTGTACGGCATGTTGTGTTTGGCATCATAGCCTCGTAGAATGTCCTTGTAAGCGATAAGTCTGTGTGGGAAGCATTGAATTTCATTACGCAGTACAGAAGTAGCAAGAAAAGTGACAGCACTGCTCGTCTTGACGTCATGATTAGTTCAGTGTTATCGGTTGGTGAAGCACAAGGGTGTGTCAAACAATCAAGGCAATGAATACCCAGTGTTCATTGGCATGGCAATATCCAGTCAGCCATGATGTGCGGCTAAAGACTTGACTGTAGTAGAAACCATTCAGCCATGACGTGCAGTTAAGCAATTGGTTGTTGTTGAGGTCTCGCATGACTGAATCGACCAAGGCTTGTAGATTAACACAGGTGCACACAGTTGCATAAAGTTGGTAAAATTTGGTTTACTTACTAAAATCAAGTAGGCCCGGTCGAATCTTGGTGCATTTGTGGAATAGATTCCTTAAAAGCAGTGCTGTGAAATAGCTTGAATTATTAAAATTTACTCTATTTCACAGAGAACATCTGTATGTGGTGTTACGTTAGTGCTGCCTCCTGGTGTCCTCAAATGACATATACATAGTGAGCCCAGCAGCTAGTGCAATAAGCAGGCTAACAGCATAATTGGCGAATACCTTGGACCATTTAGAGTCAGCTCTGAATTTTATAAACCTTCCATCCCATCCCTTAACTCCACAAAATCAGTAAATCAAAATGTCTTCTTTCTTACCAGTTGCAAAAAATTACTCCCTCACCTAATAATACAAAATATTCTACCTAATAAATGTGATCATTAATTGCATGAAGATCTACAATAAGAACGAGCAAGTATAAATAAAATAAGTTAAAAACAATTCTAAATGAATTATAAGTACATTATCGGACTAGTACATTACCAGTGACACTGATACTCTCACACTCACAGCAAAGCCACTTGTTTATGTGAGTCATGGCATGTCATTGTTAGAGAGTTCAGTGTGATAATGAGTGAGGCTGAGGCTGAGCTTGTCACAACAGCAAAACAGTCAATAGAGCTAGTATAACTTACCCTCTGTCTGGCTGTCATCTCCTTTACGTTCATTTGGGGTGTCAAAAAATATCCAATCCATGGAATGTCAACAGCAGGGTCCATCATCAAAGCACCTGCAACCCGCAGATGAATCCACGAACGTGTTCAAGTTCTTGGCCTAAATCTATGAGTACATTTTCAGCAGCATTGGCGTTGCAATCCATGATCGAAGCTGTCAATTTCAGCTGTCACTTGGTATTAGTCTTCCTCGCCACTTTTGCACTCAGAGCCAAAACGACACTCCCTGCTTCACTGTTGGTGTTTGTAAATTTTCCACCCGATATGCGTTCAATAGTTTTGTCATAGAAACGATTCGTTGTCTAACACTCCGTGCAGATTTTGCCATCGCGGCATCGTCAACCATCGCTGAGTGCTAGGCCTATCGCGCTGCTGTCTTCTTCTTCCAGTAATCCACTACCGTCAATTATGACGACTTCATGGATAGTGTGCGCATTTCAAGTACTGATTAAAAATAATGGTGATGTTTATAGAAATAATAAATATATATATATATATATATATATATATATATATATATATATATATAAGTGCAACTGCATGTTAAAAACAGCAGTCACGATACGTTAGTCACAGCCATATGCAGTGCTGTCACGCTCAAAGCACTGCTTGAAAGCCTCTATGGAGGGAGCATTTATTGTTTGGACTGTGAGTTTGTTTGTAGCCGGGAGCGTTGAACCATGACTTGTAAGGGGTGCTCTCTACGCCCAGCGGCTAGATGTTCTGTGGCACAGTGGGTACGCGCTGGCTGGGTGTATTTGCTGAGAGTGATGTCAACTAAGCCGTGTTGGATTTTATACATCATAGTGAGCCTAGCTGTGTGTCTGCGGTGTTCTAAGGACTGCCATTTCAATTTTTTCATCATTTCAGTCGGGCTACTGTGGCGCCGCCAGTCACTCTGTACGTCTGCTTTGACTGGTTTTGGGCAGTTGCTAGTGTTGCGTCTAAGAAAGGCGAGGGTGCTATTTGCTTTCTTTGTGATTACATCTACATGGTGGTTCCAGGACAGTTTGCTATTAATGCTAAAAAGTAGGTCATTTATTAAAATCGGGCATAAAAAGTCATCATAAAAAAATCAATTCTTAAAAAAGGTATATTCACATCCTAATTAATTATGGCTCAACTGTGTGACTTAATCATTGTAAATATGGCAGATATTAAATGTAGGTCAAACAATTAGGTCATCAAAAAATCAAAGTTTATAAAGTGACATTCAGTATAATCAGTGATAATAATTAGTTTTACCTATAATTAACATTTGGCCTAATTACTAGGATTAATTACATAAAACATGTGAAAATAATTAGTAAAACGCCAGATGTTCATGGGGTTGATTACTTTTATTGATAATTATATATTATGAATGAATACACTGATTCTCATCTTGTATTGTAAAATATGAAGTTTATTGATGACCTAATTACTTGACCTATATTTAGCATTTTTATTAGGATTAATTACATAAAATGGGTGAAAATAAGTATTCAATCCCACGTACAGTTTATTAATTGACCTTTCTACTAATTATGTGTTATGTAATTAATCCTAATAAATAGGTCAAATGCTAAATGTAGGTCAACTAATTAGGTCATCAACAAACTTCATATTTTTCAAGATGAGAATCAGTATATTCATTCATAATATATAATTATAACTATAAATTAAAGTAATCAACCCCATGTATAATTGACCTTTTTACTAAATATGACCCCGTTTTAAGTAATTAATCCTAGTAATTAGGTCAAATGTTAATCATAGGTCAACTAATTATGCCATCAAAATTACTGATGTAATAATGTGGCATATAAGTCCTTTTTTAATTAATTATACTCAATTTATGTTGTTATTCTAAAAAAAGTCAAATATGCAGTGAAGGTCAACTAATTATGTCAAGGTCAAATCATATTCACATATTTTTCTAGATCACAACTTTTTATTTCACCCCAATATCATTCAGTAGAAGCAATTATATTGCCGTTTCCCTGTACACTCAGACACAGAGCTCCAGCTTCCTGGTCACAAGAAATGGACAGAATTCAATACCAAAAATCGCCCTTTTTCTGAGCAAAAAAGTTGAATTACTTCGGAAATAATAATGATATCAAAGAAATTCAAAAAGTGTTGCAAACTACATAATAAACTCTATCTTGTGGTATCATTTGAATGAGATTGGACGTATCTGATTTTTTTTGATGTGGTCATTCCATGTCAAATCAATCAGTTTTGGGTCATTTTTGCATCACCCGACTCCAAATTTAATGAAATTTAGTACAGTTGTTGGTTCACATGAGTATATCAAAATAAAATACAAATCTAGGTCAAATATCATTGAAGATATAGGTCACTGAACTTTGACCCGATTCGCATACTGACCGCTACAGTAATGCATGTAACTCTGCTATTAATAAAGCTAGAGAAACAAACAATATATCATTGGAAAGCCAATAAATATGCGCATATAACTGTCTGAAAATTAAAACAATAATGTAAATAACACCTTAGATATCCAAAAAATGTATCCTCCGATATTGCTAATATTTTGTAGACAGTATCTTGTACTATTGCAGAAGAGTCCCTGAAAATATTAGAGGGGGCAAATAATAATCTTCAGAGATACATTAAATTAAGTACACTCAACGTCACCCATGGATGGAAAATTGCACCAGGATGGCACTGTATAACGCAATACAAACATACAGCACAATCTCTGATGTATAAATCCATATATTGTATATATGCTCACTAATTATGTCATTGCTATTCAATATACCAGGGGTTATTGTTATGCAATTATCTATCAGAGGGACAAGATCATGGACATGTAAAAAAAATTGTAATATTATGTGATTTGTGGCATACAGAGCACAATGTTAATGCATACAAATGACCAACTTGTATTGCATAATACATAATTTTATGGTAAGCATTGCAGATTGAATTGTATTGACAGTTCATCAGCTTCATGTGTGATTATTGCAGTTTCATTAGACTGAGAGATAACATTATGTGAAGTGATCTGAAAAAGGTGATGTAATGAAATTTATCATTAGTGAGCACATATACATTATGATTTACACATCAGAGTATGTTCGTATTGGGTTATACAGTGCTATCCTGGTGCAGTTTTTCATCCACGGGTGTACTTAATTTAATGTATCTCTGAACATTATTATTTGCCCACTCTAATATGTTCCGGGACTCTTCTGCAATCGTATAGGATATTGTGTAAAAAATATTAGCAAAATCAGAGGAAATGTTTTTGGGTATCTGAAGTCAAAGGTCAAATTTCAAAAATTACAACATTCTTATATACACTAATGTTTAAATTTTATAATAGTTGTGTGTGAATGTTTATTGGCTTTCCAATTATATGTTGATTGTTTCTTCCATGGTAATTGACCTAGATTTTTATTTTATTTTGTATTTTTATATTGTCGGATGAGCCAACAACTGTACTAAATTTCATCAAAATTGGAGTTGGTGATGTTTTGAGTGATTGATTTGACATGGAATGTGCCTACTGAATGTGTTGTTTTTTTGGGGCCGGAAGAATGTTTCAGTGGGGAGGGCTGGGATAGATCCTCTAACAGTTCGGTACATAAATTTTAGTCTTTGGTCGCATCGTCTATTGTCTAATGTGTCGAGGTTAAGGTTGGTGAGCATGGTGAGCTGCACGTTGTTGGATTTTTTCTAATTTGTCTATGTACCCCCGATGGTATGGGTCCCACACTATGGCTCCGTATTCTAATACAGCGTGCACAAGGGTAATGTATGCCGTCCGTTTGCTGTTAATTGGACATCTGCGTATATTTTGTCTTCAGAAGCCAAGTGTGCTATTTGGTTCTTTGGTTATTGTAGAAATGTGTGAGTGCCACTTTAAGTCATTAGATATGGTGATGCCAAGGTAGGGGTTGGTAGTTACATATTCCAGAGTTTCATTATTTAGGCTATAGAAGAATTGTGTTTTGTTTTTTATGCTTAGGATGTGACATTTGTTTGTATTAAAATACATCCCCCAGGTATTTGCCCACTTCCCAAGTTGTGTTAAGTCACTCTGGAGCAAAATATGGTCATTGAATGTATGTATTTTCCTGTATAATAGGCAATCGTCTGCAAAGAGGCGGACCTGAGATTTGACAGATGTTGGTAAGTCATTTATGTGACACAGGAAGAGCAAAGGGCCTAGGACTGTGCCTTGTGGGACGCCAGAATCAACGGGTATTTCTCTCGACATTTTACCATCGAGTACGACTTTCATGTTTCGTCCAGTCAGGAATTTGTTTAGCCATTCAAGTATTGTGCCTCCAATTCCATAATGGGATAATTTTTTGGGAGTTTTGAGTGGGGAACGGTGTCAAATGCCTTGTTAAAATCTAACACTGCCATGTCTGTCTGGTTTCCGGTGTCGAATGAAGAGAAAGGGTCATGCATGATGGTTAGAAGTTGTGTTTCACATGAGAAGCGCTGAAGCCGCTGAGTTGTCAACAGATGTAAGGGAGAATAGACGATAGTTTTCTGGTAGGTGTTTTGAAGACAGCCGACACGTTTGCAGTGCGCCAGTCTGAGGGTAAGACCGCTGGGTCCAATGACAGTTGGAAGAGGTTCCGGAGTGCTGGGGCTAGGGTGTCAGCTGTTCCAAATATCTCTTTTTAGCAATGTTATAACTCGTTTTATGATGTTACAACAGCATAATAGTAATCTACGATAACTACACTAACTAAATTCACCAATATCTGAAAATCGACCTTTCCATCCAAAAATACCAATTCGCGCACTTTGACACTGAATTTCCGGCTTCGGCAATCCCGACTTATTCCTGATTTTGATGTGTCGGGTTAATACTCGTGAGAGATCCAAATACATTAGAGAGTTTTTCGAATACTTTTCATTTTCTGGAGGTATTACTATGGGTATTCATTACTGTGTAGGTAAAAGAAAAGCAACTCATATATTGAGACATCTAGTTTATAGGCATAATTAGTGTTTTGCTCATATGATGACAGACAGACCAGTGCTAGGGAGTATTGTTATTGCTAACTACACCACAGTGACAACTGACTGGAGTACCTCTATCTATCCAGAGAGGTAAAGGCCAAAATATGTTCTTTGTTATGTTAAGCTAGGAGATCCATAACAAAATGCCTATTACAGTCACGCCTCGTTATGACGCGAATTGGATATAACGCGGTCAGTCGTGGACCCCGAAATTCTGCCGCCAGGGGGGAAATGGGCGCTACAGCTAACAATAACGCTGTAATTAGTTTATGAAGTCCTCATGTTTGTATTGTACAGTACTACAGGTGTAACTAGAAACAATTTAATGATATTAAAAAAATTCACACAGAAGTACAACTGTACGAGTTCGTTGTTTGTTGTGCCCCTGGCTTCTGCTCTGCCGTCGGCTTCGCGGCACCAATCCGATCGTTTTTCAAACCGATCTATTGTGTAAATAGCGCTTGGTTTGGGTGGTGATTTCTTAAGTGTTTGTTTAAAACGTGACCAATTCCTTTGATTGCATTTAATTAACTTTAGGCACAGTACATTTTGTGCAAAGCACTGTTTGTTTGGGCGATATCAATCGCGTTTGTCTCCTGCCATTTCGCTGTGGCTTCCGCGAACCTGTAAATGGCAATTAAATTGCTTACGATTTGGGCGGTGACGAACACTAATTATGATACTGAAATGACAGGCTAACAGTTATGTTATGTTTTCACTATGAATTCATCAACTGCGTATAAACCGCAGTAGCCTCGAACCACGGTGAATTGCATTATAAATCGGCACGGTAAATGTGCGATCTAAATATATATTTTGGGATTGATTGAAAGATGAAATCAAGCCAATAGTGAGCGCAACTAGTATAGGTATTAATATTTGACCGACTTTGGCAACATGTCAATTCATTTGTGCGTTTCGGCTACTGAGTTCAAGGTTATTTTAGACCACGTCCACGACAGCAGTACGAGGCGCGTTGGCTCTGAATGTATTTCAAAACTGTACACCATTCGCAAGTTTTACTCAGTTTAACATTTGACAGTATATATTATTTTAACCTAATATACATTTACGTTGTTTGGTAATGTCAGGTTGTTTGATAAACCAAACTCATAGAACGGCGCCCCTGGCGGAATATAATCTATAACGCGCCTCGTTTATAACGCGGTTTCATTTCATGGACCCGAACTACCGCGTTATAGCGAAGCGCGACTATCCTATGAAGAGGCACTGCTAATCACTGCTCGGATCTTGTAAGGAAGTGTGGCAATTCAACTTCAAAGTCAGCCAGGAAACCAGAATAGCCAGGTGCCAGCTTGGTGCCTAAAGGCGGGTTTACACTATGCAACGCGGTTGCAAGCAACGAGGCGACTGAGAAAGGTCAAGGCCGAACGAGGTTGCTTGCAACGCGGCTGCATGCAACACCTCTTGCATGTTTACACTATGCAACATGGTTGCAGCGACGAGACATTAATTTGTCTCCAGGCCATCACGTGGCGCCACTCTTACATAGCAATTGTAGCGAAAGAATCGGGGGGGGGGATTTGGGAATAATTTTCTTAGACCTGAGTAAAAATTACTTTTATTCAGTGATTTAAAAATTCAAACCTATATAATGTAATCTCATAAAATTTGCTTATTTTATATCTGATATGACATTACACTGATTACAAATACATTAGTGGTAGAGGCAATGTTATGGGATCCATGTGGGCCAACAACATTAAATAAATAGTACACAACAATATAAAATGCATTTCTTTTTATTAAACTAACCGCACACATTACTTGAAAGTATTGAAAGAAGATGACATAAAATGACTCGTGAGTACATTAATAAATATATTTTGTAGTTATATTCTGAAATTATGAGTCCACAATCATTATATTGTGAAATATGCATTACCAATGAGTTTTTTTTTACCTTTAAAGCACCCCAGATAGCCACCCATATCGGCTGCATCGCGGCAATCTCGGGCCTATCTACCCTATGTCGGGCCGATGTTGGCTATACTGGCTGTACCCACCTATGCAGCCGACATCGGGCCGATATCGGTCCGATACTGGCAGTATATAGGCACCTATGCAGCCGACATCGGACCGAGATTGGCCCAAGATAGGCCATGTCGTTATGCAGCAAGGGTTTGGCAGTACATCTAACTTTGTATATCCTTTTCAAATATGAATGTACGCAAAACTAATTTAATACATGTCGCATTAATTGTGGTGAATGTAATTTGTAGAGAATTTGGGCGAGTTTAGATGTACGTGTTTATTTTTATTAAATGTTTCAAATATTTTGTGCGCCCCTGTAATCCGATTGTCCCGCCATCCGCCACAGGGCCTACTAAAACAAAACAAAAAGTGTACCTACATAATATTCCCTATGCATTAGTGTTTTAAAAATATTTTTTAAACTGTTCTAAGAAATTAATCATTAGAAGAAACAGTTCGAACATCCAAAGAAATTCCAGTCTGGGAAAATATATTCAAAATAATATTGGTTTATTTTGTAAGAAAACTATACCAAAAGATGTCTTCTCATATTTGAATGTAGCTTGAACTGTCGGTGAACTCTAAGGCCCTTAAATGTAGCCTAGCCTGATGATACCCCAAGGAGAGGCTTGAGTGATTACAGCCCCCATGATACCATGTGTTAGTCATGTAACAGCAGTCCAGCTTGCAGTCCTGAGCCTCCCAGGCCTGGAACACTGGAGGTAGTGACCTTTGAGACTACAGTTTCCCTGCTTCTTGACTGCATTGACAGACAGGACTTAGACAGAAGCAGAGCTACAGTAGAGAAGGTACGTGTATATAATCATTTATTTTGTTGTAAACCTTTGTATATTTCTAGATTAACAAATCATTTGTGGCATGAATTTATAAGCGCACGCTTGATTATGTGGAAATTTATATACATTTATATATATATATATATATATATATATATATATATATATATATATATATATATATGCTCAGTAGCTTTACCATGTTTTCTACAAGCTTATTTAAAACATAAAATGTGATCTTTTATTTGTTATGAGGTTTAATGCACTACAAATGGCACTACAAATTCAATTGAATCCATACGTACTGATGATTATAAAATATAGGTATACCCCATTGTACGTAAAATATAACTACTATATATATATATATATAAAATATATATGATATACAATATGGTTCCCGACATATTATATATATATATATATATATATATATATATATATAGTTTTGTAAACAAATTTTGTGTGTGCTCAGTCTGTGATATTAGTTAAAGATAGATGGTATCTAGCTTAATGTCTCTTTCATTTTAATTGCAGAAGACATCGGGAGAAATTAAGACGCCATGTAGGCCCTACAGACAAAGCCATCCAGAAGTGTCTGTCCAAATCAAATGGTTCATGGGGCCCAAAGACAGGAATAAGGACAGGGCTAAGAGAAGAACCTCGGAAACTATGCCACTGTGTGATGAAAATAAAAAATATGTCATTGCATTATTTGTTACCAACTAATTAAGCCACACACAGCTAGCCTACGGTGTATCGAAGTAATAATAGTTATTATTATTATATTGCCTAGATAAAAACAGTATATAGCCTAGATGCAGCCGATATCGTCGAGATTGCCGATAGCGGGCCAATATCGTTTGGCTATCTGGGCTACATGATAAGTATTGGCGTAACATTGTTGATATGGGCGATAAAACAAGTAAGCACCGCTTCGAATATTGTCAGCGATACCTACCTTCAAATACGTATCGATTTTCCCCTGCGATAACGCTGCCATGACCCGCAATGATGGTACTCCTCGTGTATGTATAAAACAACAAATGGAGTTGTTCGTAGAATTGATAAATTAAACAAATTGTCTAATAATGTGCCGAACAACAATTCGCTGCAATGGTTTCGAGAGCTATACGTCACTCGCGGTCACTGCCTGTGGACAAATGCCATGCAACCAAGAGACAATGTTGCACGGAATAGAACCTTCCCTATCCATGAGACCACTGCAAGCAGCGGTCTCATGAGACGCCGCTGCATGCGATTTCATGTTTACACTGGGCGATCTGGCTGCAACGGTGTTGCAAGCAACCGTGACTCACGTTGCAAGCAGCAGCGTTGCACAATGTAAACCCGCCTTAACTAAAGAAGAAAGGGGATATATTGACGTTCTGGTTACTGCCAGGGCCATTGGGGACATCTGCTGTCAAGTGTCTTCAGTAATTAGCACTGTTAGGTGAAAGACTCATTAAAGTTGCAATCAATGGGTATTTTGTTTGGTGAAAGGTGATTTGCAGTGAAGGTAATCAGTTTGGCATGCATTACATGTGATCATGAAACAGAAATGTGATACTGACAATTTATTTGAAAAAGATTTTGAAAATGTCAAATACTTTAAGAAAGTATTTAAATACAAATACTTTTCATTCTTAAATGTCAAATACAATTAAAAATACTTTGAAAAAAGTATTTAAATACTTTCAAATACAAACGTGTTTGACCCCATGTCTGATGATCATTGGCTGGAGCACATATTTTAATAATTAATATTTGTACTAGCCATAGCTTTACGAAGAGACCCGTCCACCCATCATTTAGACCATTGTGGATGGGCAGAAATATCACTGGAATGGTGGCGGATTGGTAACAAAATAAGGAGTAAAAAGGGTCTTCAAAAATCATACATATTGTCAGTGATGCCTTGACAAAGTATCTTTGAATAGATAATACAAATATAACACGGTGTACCATAATACAACAATAGAATCAAAGTAGAAACAGAAAGTAAAATTTATGTTACTGATTATTTAGAGGCCTTCACTTGGCTCTTTACAATATAATTATTTTGCATACACTAGTTGCACAATATTGAATAAAAGTATTTTTAATAAAAAATTATTATTATGTTCCAAATTTTGGAATCAACATATGCCAAAGATAATTGTCTGCAATTTGTTTTACAATGTGGTAAATTTCCATATGCTATGGTACTATAGGTATGTGTCGTTGGTTACAGAACAAATATGGTGTATCTGGTAATAAACCCATATTTTGCTTGATCATTACAATTCAGCATAACTATTTATTTATACGATAATTATTCATTATCTGTCATGGGTTGCCATGTTACAGTCATTCTCCGTTTATTACAACATTTGACATAATCAGCAGCTAGATTTGGTTGTCCCTAGAAACTCAGGTGGAGCTAAAACAGTGTCTTAGGTTCAGTTCTGTTGATGAGCATGGAACATAGCACTTGGCATGAGTGGCAAACTCTGTATACAGAGTGTTATATCGATATATTGTCATGGTCATTATATAGTGAATAATAGATGATAGTTCTAATAACATAAATGTATAGAATTATATGAATTAGTTACATTAAAGGGATTCTTTGATCATTTTTAACTTTGTTATGTTTGCAATTTTTAACTGATTGTGTTAACATTGTTTTTTCATGTTGTAATTCTATGCCTTCATTTCAATACAAATTTGTGTCACTTCTAACCCTGACATCATATAAAAACATAACTCCTCGAATACAGAGTTTCTACTTTGGGCTTCGTCTAAGCTATCCGTATATCGCATGGTTATGAATATTCAGTTTGAAGTCAACAATCATTGTGTGCATGAATAGTCATTATAATTGTGTTGTGTAGTTGATCAGCCACGTGGCAGCATGCTCAAAGTGATTCACAGTATTAAACACAGTGGCAGTTGCACAGGTAACGCCAAAGTCATGTATACATTTGCAGACAAAAAACCTAGCAGAGAAAGTACTTATATGGATTTTTATACAGTCCATCTCAAATGTATACTTACACAGAATCCATTTCCCCTTTAATTGGATTACTGAATTATTGTGTGCATTATAAAGGGATTAAAATTCCCAAATAGTTGTTCATGTACACAGTTCAAACTTTGATGAGTGAGTTTTCAGTTGCAATTGACAACCTCTATGAATTGTTGGTTCAAGGCTATTAAACTGTGGTAATTTATGAATCTATTAATGATTACAACTTTTTTGCATTCTACAAATGTGCATATAAATCTTAACTTATATGAAATAATAAAGTGTACAGTATAACTGCAACCCTCACATTATTAAACCTTAGTGTTAATGGATAGAAGTAAAGCTAATTTGTTATTGTTTAAATTGGGCAACGATAATGTAGTGATAATCCCGCCATAATTCCGGATTCATAATCGACTGAAAATGTGTATATTTGTTTATTTTGTCTGAATATAAGTTTAATTTTCAATAGATTTACAATGTATTATTGTCTGATAAAAAGGGTATCCATATTTAATTTGTTATTTTAAATTCGGCCTGACAACCAATCAGCGTCTCTACTCTCTTCCCTATTCGGGGTTAATGCCGCCCTGTCGGTAAGTTTGCTGTCGCTAATATCGGCAGAGCTAAAACAACAGGTGAATTTGAGGGTCTAGAAGTGCTGCCACCTCACGGAGCCTGGGTAAGTGAGGATACTACGTGATAAGTGCTGTGATTCTCCGTATAATTAGTGACTATTCAACACCTACAATGTGCTTGTGTTGTCAGATTCTGTTGACTCACGGACTGTGTCATCTGCTCGGCTACGACCACGCCACAGAGGAACAGTGGAAGCAGATGTTTCAACAAGAGTTGCACGTACTTGAGGAATACAGCAAACTGACGGGACTGAAGTTACGACCAATTACAACCATAGGACATTGACGTGTGCGGGAGAACAACAGTTGTGCCATGTAGTATATAATTGTATTAGGATATTATGTTGTAGAAAGTTATTTATTAAATATGTATTGGTGCTTGAAGTACAGTGTTGTGTTTTATTGGTTTTGCAGATATCGCAAATCAGAATCTGTAATTCATGATGATTCATTGCCCCATAGATAACTAGATACAGTTGGGCGTCCGGGAGCATTGGTATATTTACCTAATTTCATGGACACAGAATACCAAATATAATTTACATAAAACGTAAACAAATACTATTTACTTCAGTCTCTACATTTCATTGCATTATCAGTTCTGTTCTAAGTTAAATATTATTCATGTTGCTTGGTTTTAATATGGTAGCAACTCACTAGATGACAACCTTTTTTGAAAGGCCTAGTTTCTAATCAGTTCAGTTAACTTCGGAAATGTTCTGAATATTCGTTAACGTGTCTATTATGTTTAATAATGGAAAAGGAAACTGTTCTTTTGTAATCATAATATTTATAGTAACTGGCGTTGATATCAGAACATTGAATTGAGTTAATCACAAATGAAGATCCCGACCTGCATCCTTGTAAGCCGGTTTACTCGTGGTGCTGTGGGAACCACGCCGCATACGTGCCACCATCCAGCCTCAGAGGACATTTGCATGAAATCTATGATACACTTACCCATTCATTCAACCATTATCACAAGTGAATATAAGCTCAATTCAAGCTCACAAGTTGAACATTGATGTGTATTCAAATACTTAATTGGTCATTCCATATCAGCTTTGATTCCCACTGTCATGTCCATCATATGCTGTTCTCAATGCTTTGTTTGATATGATCTCTACATGTAATTCTGTTTCCGACTTATTTCTTCTAGGTATTTTATCATTGACGTCTACCCTCTCCTGCGTGCAGTCTCCAGAATATGTATTTACTATTCTCTCCATCATCGCCTGTTGTTTCTCCCAAGTGAATGCAGTTGTTCACTTGTTTATGGTCTACGTCAACAAGACCTGCAACACTACCTCCTGTCCATCTATCCGCATGTTTTCAATCTTCTCCAGATTCATTCAGATGTCATGGTATTTGAAGGTATTGTTTTAGTTTACAGCGCCACACAGCGGCTCAACAACACCATCCAGCCAACCGGTCACGCCGCAGTCAACCAAGCGTGACCGCCGTATAAAACGAGCAGCACCTCCGGCACACAGGGCTTGCCACCGACCGACGAATGCGCTCGACACCCACACGAAGACAGCCATTACAACGTTACGACACTACTTGTATATATTAAGGGGGTGATACACGTACGAGGGCCTCGTACGAGTACGTGACACACGTAGTCGTGGCGAAACAATCGAGTCGGGGAGAGTTGCGTGAGTTACGTCATAAGGTGAAGGCCATCACTGACGCACACGTGCTTGTTTGCGGCAATGGCTGACAGTTGCAGATGCAGCAGTGAAGAAGTACCTGCAATTTTGCTCGGTGCATTGGCTGTGCTGCAGTAAATTGATGATAAAGAAAAGCTGTAGAAACGAAAAAGACGGTGGGTTCGCTGAAGGATTGCGCGGCGCTAGCAGTTCGTCGCATTTCATGCTCTAATGAAGGAAATTAAAGTGGAGGACCCCAGAACATTTGTAAAGTTTGTCCGTATGGAATGATACACAACAATTTCAATATCTTCTTCGCCGTTAATCGTCCACAAAGACACAGCCACGCGCGACGCAATACCACCTGCTGAGCGCCTTGCTGTAACTCTTCGCTTTTTAGCGACAAGTATATATAGTGCCTATTGACAAATAGCCTGGACCTGGTGGCCACGCACGTTGCTAAACTTCAGACATAGCTTAGTCACAGGTTCGTTGTCATAGATTACCTACCTACCAAGGTATGTTATACAGAAATAAATGCGGTGAGAACGAAATCTTGTCTTGTCGGTATACTGGCTGACACTCCTGGTGGAGTCAAACGGTCAATAAAGAAATGATCACTATTGTACCCGGATGATATTCTATGTATACATTTGTTTGATAAATAAAAGGTTTGCATGGCCTTGAGGTGTCTTACATGCCACCAGGGGCGTCGATCCGGTTTTAAAAGTGGGGGGAACGGGGGACCAATATGTATATATATATATATATATATATATATATATATATTGACAGGTAGCCTGGTAATTAGTATATTATTTTCTACAAAAAAGAGTCTGTTGTTTGATCAACTGTCCCAGGTTGCTTGTTTGTAAGTTTGGTTGTTACCAAGTAGGGGTTTACTTTCATGGATAATAAATAATGCATTTACGAAACATTACTGATACAGGCCTTGTGGTATATCTGATATTTCATATAAATATTTAAGTGGTTAAAAGTGCTAAATCAAACATTTCATGTTAATTACAATTAATGTCTACACCACCTACATGAAAGAAACCGTTTGTTCTAATCGCATTTCTGACCGTTTGACTCCACCAGGAGTGTCAGCCAGTATACCGAGGGGGACCAATATATATATATATATATATATATATATATATATATATATTCTGTCCCCCCACTTAAAATATATATATATATATATATATATATATGGTGCTAATTCTAAAATAAACAAAGGCCTTTATGTTATGCTATTTAAAATTGTTATGTTGGCTACATATATTTGAAGAGGGGTCATGGCTCACCCCAATCCCTGAAAATTTGGAGGCTAGACTTTGGACCCATAATTGATTGCTTGATTCATCGAGTGACAACACGGTCTCATGTGCATGTAAATCCGTGGCACTAAGTCCATGGCTTTAATCTTTCCCCCATAGTTTTACTAGTGTGTTCTATTTATATCTATGATCCGTGGTGACAAGATACAAATGTTACACGGGTGCCTGTGTAGGACTTCCCAATCCCACCATTTGGCAAAGAATTTTGTCATCACTCAAATGGCATCAAATTACACAAAGTGCAAGAACCCGCTGGTTCCGTCGTAGGCGATATAAGTATACACCAGGGCGACCAGGCTGCAATCCAAGGGGTGACAGGACAAACAAAAAATTATAATCTATAATGTGCTTGATGGCTAGTGCCTATTAATATATCAACACAAAGGTGCAAATTTACAGAGCCCGGCATGATGAATATTTACTGAACTAAGACCTCGTTACGGCCAACCAAGTGATTTTTCTAATAATTTTCCACTGGGTAGTCGGAAGTTTATATCTGAACTCGTATATTAATTTTACTACTAGACCGATGTAGGTTTTTAAGAGAGAGGAGTGATCAGCCTCGCTATATACCTGTAAATTTGTTTTTATGAATTGAAGAAGTGGGGGGACATTTCCTATGGTGTCCCCTCAGGCTGCTCAGGCTGAAAAATGGGGGAAGTGGTCCCGTCGTCCCCCACCGATCGACGCCCATGCTACAACTTTCCAAAATGTAGATATTTGTCATCACTCAAATGGGAATAAGTTACACAAAGTGCAGGAATCCGCCGCTTCGATCGTAGGCGATAAGCATCAAGCAGGCAAGGAGTGAATGTGAAACACAAATTTCATAATTTATAATGTGCTTGATGGCTAGAACCTACCAATAATATCAACACAAGGATGCAGCCCGGTGTCGCGCTTACATTTTTCCGATCGTTATAAACTTTCCGATTGACGTTTCTGCGCATGCGCGATAAATATAAAATCACCAATGTGCAGCGAAACGACAAAGCATTTTTGGTATGAATGCCACGGGCTGTTCAACAGCTCTCCTGCGATGATTACTTTGAAGAGTTGCTTAAAATGTCGTTCAAAACAATAACATCTTACGTTTGTTTAAATCACCGTCACGGATTATGGCGCACTATAGTCACGTCTGCTATCAACACATGCTTCAAAACATTGTTTGCCTCGTGTTAATTTGCTACAAAAAACTTTATATATATCCAAACGAATAACCCTTAATATGTATACCATAAATGCATTGTCCTTTCGTTGCACATTAATGATTTTACATTTATCGCGCATGCGCAGAAACGTCAATCGGAACGTTTATAACGCCGAAAATGTAAATGCTACACCGGCATGATGATTATTTACTGAAGTAAGATCAAGTTGCGCGCTGTGGCCAGTCGATTTTCTAATGGGTGGTCGGAATTTCATATCGCGAGTTTATTATCTAGCTACTAGTCCTATGTAGCGGCTTTTTAGAGAGAGGAGCGGTGAGTCAGGCTACATGCCCCGCAATTTTTCTGAACTGAAAAGTGGGGGGGGGGGACAATTCCTATGCTGTCCCCCCCAACGCTGAAAAGGGGGGGAACGCGTCCAGCCCCGTCCCCCACCGATCGACGCCCGTGCTATAGCCTATAAATAATATCAAAACAAGGTTGCAAACTGATAGAGCCCGGCAACGGCGCGGTCCGGCATGATGGTTATTTACTAAAGTAAGATCAAATTGCGCGGTGTGGCCAGCCAAGCAATTTATCTAGTCGATTTTCTAATGGGTTATTAAGAGAGATGAGTGGTGAGTCAGGCTATATGCCTCGCAATTGTTTTGAGCTGAAAAGTGGGGGGGATAATTCCTATGCTGTCCCCTAACGCTGAAAAGTGGGGGGACGCGCCCCCCCTTCCCCCACGGATCGACGCCCGTGCATGCAACAGCTGTTACATGTACATGCAAACATGGGGGTGAATAGTTATAATACTGCTAATGGTTTATGGTCATCTTGGCGTAATTTAAAACTAGGTCTGTTCCTTGATTAGCTAGGGTAGGTAATTATCATCACTATATTTGCTAAATAAAAAGTCTAATTTGTATCGGAATGGTCAGCAGTATATATGGTTTTGTTTGCAATTTGAATATTTCATGCACACAACAATAACATTGTAAACTAGTTTACACAACTTTGGCTAACTGAACTGCAATTGACATTCTAGCAACATTATGATTATAATAATTGTCGAACACACCTCACTTTGCTTTACTAGAATCCTAATTAAGCGGATGGTGATAGGGATTTGATGCTGAAAATTAATAACACAGTCCACTCTGGATTCCTCCAACCCTAATAAAATATAACCACTGCAATACTTGTGACTAGTAATGTTAGTTCACATATATGTTTTTACAAGTGTAAAGTATTATTTTATGATATATGTCCTACAGGTAACAGTTACCAATCACTTGAGGATCAGTACAGAATTGGTCATACTACCATTAGGAAGATAATCCCACATACATGTTCAGCAATCTATCTTGCACTGAAGGACAAAATACATAAAGGTGTAGAGTTGGGCTGTTTATGAAGTCATTAATTCGGTTAATAATAAATAACATATAATTACAGTACATAAATCAGTTAGTCATAAGGTGTTAAAACATGAATTAAATATATGAAAATGTCAGATAAAGCATTATGGTCGGTTGCCCATAATATAAGATAAACATTTCCTTTTGATGTATAACAACCCATGGAAGGAAACTGTGTGACTCTGACAATGTTTTGAACATGAAATTATATTTTCTTGCATCTATGAACACAATACCAAAGAACTGGGACCACACAGTGCATTTCACCATAACTATAAGAAATCTAAATATAATGAGCAACTGCTTAGTTAAGAGAAATCCCAATTCTGGCTTGAACAATATCATACTACTATAGACAAAAAGAATCACTGGGTTTACTGAAGTAGTAGACAAAGTCCCAGCTTATGAAACAATGTTGTATTATTTTATTTATGTGATATCATCTCATCAACATACATTTCAAATGATCGGCAACACACAAATAAGTGTTCACACCAATATCACTCCTTCGGCTGGAACCAGTGATATGTAGTCTTCATGCAAGACATCCATTATTTGGATCATAATCTCGTCCATGCATCATTATAGCCTTTTTTCTGAAAACAAACAGGCAGACACAATAACTTGTAAGTACAGTACACATTTGTATTATTAATAACACATACCCCATACATACATACATACATACATACATACATACATACATACATACATACATACATACATACATACATACATACATACATACATACATACATACATACATACATACATACATACATACATACATAATACATACATACATACATACATACATACATACATACATACATACATACATACATACATACATACATACATACATACATACATACATACATACATACATACATACATACATACATACATACATACATACATACATATTTCATATTTATTATATACATATCATGTGCTGATTCAGTAACACTTATTAAGGTCAGTTTATGCAAACAGACTGTTATGGAACTACAAGAATATTTTGTTTATCAAAAGACTGGCAGATTAAAAAATATCAAAAGAAGACGTCACGGTTAAAAACCGTGTGTCCTATCTGCACTTACTGTGCAGTAAACATGCTTCCAATGACCGTGTCCAGAAGTTTGTATTCATAGTTCTTTCATTATGACATCTATGTACTAAATCAATCACACCTATTACGTTCAGGTTAAGCAAACACGCTGTTACGGAACGAGAACATGTTTCTTATGAAAATAGACTGGCAAAATCAAAAGCTCACAAAAACGCCATATTAAAAACCGTGGCGTGTGTCCGACCTGCACTTGGCAGCACACTACATGTTTTCTCATGTCATGCATGAGCCAGAGATAACATGTAAAGTTGTTCCTTATCAGGTATAAACAAGGGCTACGGACGCGTTTACCTAGTTTAAAGTGTAGATCATGAGTGTATATTTTGTATTTAATTAGACGTTCAAATGTGATTCACAGTCACGCAGTCACCAGTGCAGTGCCCATGGGCATGGCCATGGTAATGTCATTCATTCATTGGTAACGTGTCTTCAGAAGAGCACCTTTTTTATGGATTAAAATACAAATATTGTGGAAACTAAACAACAGGTAATCGAGTGATACTAATTTCACGATGTCGCTGTCTCTACTTACTTCCGATAGGGCTCTGACATAGAAGTTCGAACGATCCAGCCATCACTCGACGGCGACGCCGACGACAACGACGTTGGCGTTGCTACCGAATTTCTGAGATATATTCCTCCACTTTTGTGAACATTGCTTCAAGGGGTGTCAATATTGAGAACTTGCAGGTTATTCGTAACCGATGCTTCTGTCTTTGTAACGTGGGTTTGCACCATTCCATAGCGAAAATTTCACGGTAAAAGTCAACAAAAATTTGAAGTGATAGTTATTCATTATTCACTGTTAGCTTGGTATTGTTAGCTTGGTACATTGCTTTTACAAAGTATGAAACGTCCAGAACATAGAGATGAGTGACAACGGCTATTACACTTCACTTACACCTATTGGTGTTACACCTTTTGGCTCCACAATTGCATTTTGTGAATCCTTGTCGCCCACACCCTGACTGTTTGGTGACTGCTCCACGGAGTGACAGTGCCTCGTCTTGTCTCACATCTGCTTCTGTAAGAAGTTGAAACTGATTCCTGGAGAATTGTCCTTTCATGACACCATCTCTGACTTATATTTTTTACAGATCTTTTTCTGGATTGTGACATGAGATCAGTCCAAGGATATTCCTCTATCCCTGTCAACAAATGGAATAGGCACAGCACCACTGTCTCCCACTTGACCGGGCTGATGGTATATTCGACTGCGCTTAACCATGCGTTCGGCCTGACTGGCTTGTGCTCGTGTTGCACCTGCACGATGTCGGTGAATACTCTCCAGCCTTTTCATGACAGGTGGACACCTTACAGGTGTCGATGGCAGAGGTGTAGAAGATGGTGCAAGGCTCAGTGCCGGAGGCATATCACATGGTGGTGAATGCACAACGACCACATTCAGTGCCGTTGTTGCAGAAGAGGTCACTGGCAGAACACGACGTGTGACACCTTCTTCTTGGGCTTGCTGTCCAGTCTGCATGGCTGGCATGGTGTCAGGCTGGGTAGCTGGCATGGTGTCAGGCTGGGTGGCTGGCATGGTGTCAGGCTGGGTGGCTGGCATGGTGTCAGGCTGGGTGGCTGGCATGGCGTCAGGCTGGGTGGCTGGCATGGTGTCAGGCTGGGTGGCTGGCATGGTGTCAGGCTGGGTGGCTGGCATGGTGTCAGGCTGGGTGGCCGGCAGGGTGTCAGGCTGGGTGGCTGGCATGGTGTCAGGCTGGGTGGCTGGCATGGTGTCAGGCTGGGTGGCTGGCATGGTGTCAGGCTGGGTGTCAGTCTGGGTGGCTGGCAGGGTGTCATGCTGGGTGGCTGGCAGGGTGTCAGGCTGGATGGCTGGCAGGGTGTCAGACTGGGTGGGTGGCATGGTGTCAGGCTGGGTGGCTGGCAGGGTGTCAGACTGGGTGGCTGGCAGGGTGTCATGCTGGGTGGCTGGCAGGGTGTCATGCTGGGTGGCTGGCAGGGTGTCAGGCTGGCTGGGTGTCAGGCTGGGTGGCTGGCAGGGCGTCAGACAGAGTGGGTGCCTGGGTGGCAGGCTGCATAGATATAGGTGTGTCAGGTGGAGTGGGTGTAGGTTGCTGAGAAGATTCCCTGTTGTCAGATATTTGGTTAGGTGCCACAAGTGCCAAAACATCTTCTTCACGGTGAAGAATTCCAATTACCTCTGCAGGCAGTGATGTTGATGTTAAACCCACCTTAACCTTACACCCAAACATGGCCTCATATGACGAACGCTGTATGCCGGCATTGTGAGCACTGTTTTTGTGAAACTGTACAAACTTCACACCAAGTGTCCTGTCAGTAGTGTTGTTATCACCCACCCAGGCCGTTGGCCTGTCCTTTATATCCCCATTGGCTCTTTCAACTGAACATTGGCTCTGTGGATGGCGGGTTTTATCACGCACCAGCTTGAGGCCTGGCCACAACCCTTGTACTTCCGTAATCTCATTTGCAGTGAATTCGGACCCATTGTCAGATCGAAGCACTACTGGTGCACCAAGTAGTAAGAAAATGTCCACCAGGTGTAGGGCAACCTCTGTGGCACGCTTGCAAACGATAGCTCGAATTACACAAAACGTTGTCAGGTGGTCCTGGTACACCATGATCCACTTGTTGCCAGGGTGGGGCTTGGACTGCATATCAATGACCTCTGGAATTGAAATCACTCGTGAGCAGAGGCCTCACAACAACACCTGTGACAGTAGGCCTCTTCTTCTTTCTCTGACACTCAGTACAATATGACTTGTAAAGTTCAAGTGATCTTGCAGTGATGTTTGCATAGTTTGTGCTTAACATCTTTGTCATCCTGTCCCTGCCACCATGGCCAGTAGCAACGTGGGTTCTTTTGATTACATATTACATCGAAGGTATCTTCAATAATAACGTAGTAGACAAGTGTCTCATCTGCACTTTTTCGTTTCTTGACAAGTTTCTCAACGTCACCACACTGTAGAACTTCATACCTAAAAATCGAATTTGGTTTAATAATGTTAGCAATTCCACTGATTTGAAGGGGCTCTGTGAAATAACTGAATGTCTCAGGTAAATCTAGGATGTTAAAGCTGGTTTGCATCTAAGAATGATAACTTTCAAAACATTGCTATAGGGTAGCAGAAAATGTTATGTAATATTTTACATTTCTTGCATATGGACATAGCTTTGCTCTGTGATAAGCCCAGATAACTGTGACTGTTATATTAATTATCATGTGAAAAGTCACAACTATTTGTAATTAAATGAGGCAAAGAGACTGCAAACGAAATACTACCAAAGTTATATGCCTATGTCCTTCCTATAAATAAATTCGTAGGGCCTCGTTATACTTGCACTTCCATTACACAAATTCTCTAAACAGACTTTAGTAAGATAGTGAAATACACACACCATCAAATCAGTGATTTCCTGAAATCACTGAAAAATTTGGGATTTCATGAAACTCCTGAGTGAATCGGTGATTTCGGAACTTATTGAAAATTTCAGTGATTTCGCGAAATCACTGGTTTCGCAATATCACTCTAACATATATAATGCAGGGCGACATTGGCGTCAGAAGTGTTAAAAACCATGCTACGGAACTCTTGAAGAATTAGTAGTTTTTCTTTGAACTAGAAATGCGCAATTAATTCCCTAACCGACCCTTGTTCCGTCCCTGACCACGAATTAGCTTAACGTTATTGCATTTTTATCGAGTTTCAACATTAACAAAATCCGTATAAAACTTCAAATTTTGGACACGTCCATACCAAAACTATTCGTTGCGACATAAAATAAAATAATAGGACACTTAGGGCGTACGTACATGCTTACATTATCGGCGAGTATGACCAAGTCATTACCACCCATAAACAGAGCGCGAATATCTGTCTGTCAATAATTGATATACTCTCCAGTATCATTGTGTTTTGGTACGCACGTTTCACAATAACCTACTTTGTTTACACACGACCAATATAGTCTTTTGTCACTCATCCCTCAATTGCGACATCAAATATACCCATTGAGCTAAGAACAGCTGGCGACGATGATCTGAAATCCATGAACTTGTTTTTCCTCGGATGCAATAAAAAGAATGCTTACACAGTACGCCTAAATAAAATATGTCGACGGACGACTGGCTCAAGGTAGGCCGTACCTTTGACATAGAGACGGTGCTGGAGCCAAACGAAACGCCCCGTTCCCCTGACCCATCCTCTACACCAATACAGGTTACCATGGCTGAAATTCTAAAGGAAATTCGTTCAATGCGAGAGGAGTTTGTGATCGCCTGAATAAAGTCGAAGACCAACCAGAAACGCAACACAGAGACACCGATGAACACGCAGATACCGACGTGTTTGGTGCTAGCGCTAGACCGAAATCCAATCCTGCCTCCTGATTCATAACATCACCTAATTTCTATGAAAGTTCTGACATATATGACGACAAAATGTTCGGATTTTGGGATGTATGTCCCCCAACATTACCAGGATCCACAAATAGACGATAGCAGTAATGGTGACGACACGCAATATCCCCCCAATAACCGTGTCGAGCGTAACACGAGGCAATCACGCTACATCTCCCCTTACCGCACCTAAACTAGTAGGAGAGGTAACCGCCAGGGCCCAGATGAAACTCGTCGTAGTGTCGCAGATACACAATCAAATAGATATGTGAATCTCGACAAGTTCGGTGGGAAAGTCGGAGAATAGGACAACTGGTTTCACCAAACCGAGTTCCTCGCAACCCACTACAATTGGGACGACCGGGCACGGCTGGTACGGTCGTGTCAAGTTTGAAGGGGCCAGCACTGACAGCTCACAGATGCTTCTCCCACCGTGCGGCAGGAAGAGGGGGCGAGTACGGACCCATTTAGGGATCGGGCCTACGCCATGACCAACCAAGCTTATCCCGACTTGGTAAACGCTCCTACCCTACTCCAAAGCTTTGCGGTACCAGCATTTGCGAAGGGACTTAGGGATAGGAACGCGGCACAAGAGGCCATGAAATTCCGCGATCCCAAGTCTATCCAAGAAGTAGTGGTAATAGTAATGCACATCCAAGGCGCGTCACGCATATTTGGTAACCGGGGAGTGCCCACTGTTCGACAGGTCTCTTTCGAGGATTGGCCTATAACAGAGGCCGCCCATGGACCTGCTCCAGGGGTAGTTAGGCAGCTCCAACAGTTCGCGGTTACAAGCAAAGTAACACCAACAAGTGATGCACGTTACACTTGCGGGGGCTCTGATCACCGATCACGGGACTGTGCGAACAAAAGAAGGCGCTCGCCTTCACCGCTCACCTGCTTCGAGTGCAATGGAAAGGGACATATCGCTGGCGAATGTTCGAATAGATTGCGCCGTCGCAAGGAGACAGTAAGAGCACGCCCTAAACATCAATATCGGTGCACTAGCAGTAGTCAAATAAAAGCTCTGCTGACTCTGTGATTCTGTTGACACGGGCATGGCGCACGACAAGCTGACCACAGTCGTGACGGTAATGATACATCTCGCGGTAGTGAGCATGATCGGGCGAAGTATCAGAGGAGAGATGATGTAAAGACACATGCCTATAATAGTCAGAACCCACGACCACATGACATTTCCACCTCTCCCCTACGTAGGGTAGATGATGCTGTGAAACCACGATCAAACTAATCAGGGTGAATCCTGTTGGCCACGGATCCACCCCAGAGGTTTTCCAACAAGGAAAAGGCCAAAAAAATACAAAGAGTCAATGAATGGAGCCGATCATGAGATAAATATCAGTGCGTGGTCAGTGCGTGCGTAAACGGGGTAGACAAGGCGGAGCACTGTTGAGGTACGCCCTCGAAATTTATGACCCCCACTACCGTCTATGTTCCTGTCGAATGTTCGCTCGTTACGCAACAAGATCGACGAGTTTCTGTGCAATCTACAAACTAAAAGAGATTACAAAGATTGCTCTATATTTTGCTTCACAAAGACATGGCTGGACGCCACCATTCCTGATTCGGCCGTGCAGCCCCCGGGATTAACCATCTACAGAAGTGACCGGTCTCGCGACGAGACTGGGAAGGCTCGCGGAGGGGGTGTTTACATCCTAGTAAATGATCGCTTGGCAAGATTTTGTAAAAGAAACGTGCTCTGTTGACATAGAAACTCTCACAATTGTCTGTCAGCCTTTCTTCTTGCCCAGGGAGTTTTCCAGCATACTTCTGACTGCCGTGTATATACCCTCCAAGCTAACACAGATGCCGCCATGTTTCAACTGTCTGACATCGTCACGCAAGCTGAACATTCTCAACCAGACTCGTTTGTTATTGTGAAGGGTGACTTCAATAAAGCCAATCCGAAGAAAGAGAGGGTGAAGTTCATACAGCAGGTGACATGTGCAACTAGGGATGGTAGAACTCTTGACCATTGTTATACAACCATCAAGGGTGCGTACCGTTCCATCCCTCGCCCACCACTCGGCCGCTCAGACCACGCCATGGTTTACCTAGTGCCGACTTACAAACAGCAATTGACGTGTGTTAAGCCAACCATGAAAATGGTGAAGCAGTGGTCAGTGAATGCAGTGGAGACACTCCGCGGCTGTTATGAATGCACTGATTGGGGAGTGTTAAAAAAGGCCGCAACTGACATTCACGAATACACAGAGACAGTCAGCGATTACATCACCTTCTGCGAGGGCCTCTGTATTCCAACGAAAACAATAGCAAGCTACCCAACGACAAACCGTGGTTCAATATGTATATCAAACACAAGCTACATGTTAAACACGATGAGTACAAAGACAATGACAAAGACAAATACAAGAAAGCGAGATATGCAGTGGAAAAGGCCGTCAAGACCGGCAAGGCCAAATACCGTGACAAGCTTGAGGTGAATCTCACCACCAACAACTCTAAGAACATTTGGCAGGGTCTGAAGGCCATAACCAACTATATGCCGTCTCCCAAGAACACTACGGCTACCGACACTAATCTTCCTGACAGATTTTTACAGAGCTGTAATCGAGAGTATTCTGATATGTTCTATCACAGTATGGTTTGGGACGATTACACAGAAGGAAACGCTCAGATTAAACAGAGTTGTGAAAACTGCTTCCAGAATCATTCCCTGTCTTGAAATATTGTATCAGCAGCGCCTCTTAGGAAGAGCCACTCTCATCTCTCAAGATTCACCCCATCCTGCCCATGACCTATTTGAACCTCTTCCATCTAGTCGCCGATTCAGATCCATCAAAACCAGGACCAACCGTTTAGTACTAGCCTTTTCCCCTTAGTCGTTCAAGCCCTGTTAAAACAGAAGTGATTTTTTCCCACCCGCAGCAAACACGTATTCCAGTTTCCGATGAGTTTTTAGTGTGTATATTTTATCATAATTTATTATATATTATTTTATTTCATATTTTACATTTTAAGCTAATATATTTCTATTAGATCGTATCAATTATGTATCGATGTTATAAAGAACAGTTTTTATTCGGACCTTTTTATGTGATTGTTCTTATTTATGTATTTATTTTATTTAAAGTAGTAGTAGTATATTTTATCATAATCGTTTGGGGCATGTGAATGTATTGTCATGTGAATGTACTAGTACGACGACCAATATCATTACACATTCCAATGTTTTATTGTAACTACAATGTGAACACATGGCAATAAAGCTATCTTATTTTAATATACTGGGTGGTCTAATCGCAGAAACAGTGTCGGGACAGCCAACTGATCCTGAGGTTAGACATTCACAGTTAGGCCCAACAGTAGGTCACACCTTACTACTTCCAGCATCTATCCATGCTGTAGATATATTATTGGTTGTGGATGCTGCTGCGCAAATGTCAATGATCAGCCAGTCATTCTCAAACGCACAGTGACACTATCTCGTGAACACATACGGATAATAAACGCAGAACACGATTCATATATGCGTTGTCGCACTATTAGACAACTGCCAATCACAATACAGGGCAAATAATTCAAAATTGACGTAGCCGTTGGACCCATAACGGACGACTTCATTATTGGATTGGACTTTCTACTGGAACACCATTGCATTGTTAATGTGATGAGTAGTATTGTTACACTAGATGGCGACACTGTGTATGCCGTAATGAAGAAAGGCAGTAGCGGTCGCTATAATGTGAGCAGAGTTCAGGTTACACAACGCACCATTGTGTCACCCAATCACAGGGCCAACATTATGATGGAGCTGACTAGCCCAACCCATGTTACATACGTAACTGCGCCTGAACTAACTCACTCCCTCATTACTCCGTCCTGCCTGATATGTGGAGGGGAAGGACCAGTTGTTATAGAGAACATAAATGATAGCAATCGGCAAGTTGTTCTCAAACAAGGAGACCTGTTGACCCAAGCCATCGAATTGGATGAGATACTAACCACCGATACCGAATCACAAAATAACGTTTGTAAATGTCCGTCATTATGGGGTAGACGATGATCGGGGTCTACCTTTTGGGGAGGAGGGGAATAAAATCCACAATGAGATGTCACCACCCATGGCAGCATCATTCATTCCGGATGACAACCTGGACGATAGATACATTTCAGCAAAACTCAAAGAAGTAGAGTATTGTATACCAAAACATCTTGCTGATATGTTTGAAAGATCCAAAGGGAATATTTCCCAACGAGAACAAATCGCCATAGGACTCCTTGTAAGCTGATATACTAGCGTTTTCTCCACGAGAAGTAAGGATCTAGGAAAGTTTACCTTAACCCGTCACAGAATAAACACGTTTAATGCGAAGCCGGTTAGAGAACGATTGAGACGTACCCCTTTAAAGTTGCAGGGGGAGGAGGAGAAAACACTGACAGACATGTCACAGGCCCAAGTAATTAAGTCCTCTACAACGGACTAGTCATCTGCTCCCGTATTGGTTAGAAAGAAAGACGGTGAGGTCCGATACACTGTCGATTATCGCCAACTAAATGTCGTGACTATCAAAGACGCATATCCTATGGCTTTGATAGAAGAGTGTATAGTCTCTCTGGCACTCTTTGGTTCCACACACTAGACATGGCGGCGGGCTATTGGCAAATAGAAATTGATGAGCGTGACCGTCACAAAACAACTTTCCTAACCAAATAGGCCTCTTTGAGCATGTAAAGATGGTCCAAGGGTTATGTCCAATGGGTAATGCATTTGGTCCTACGCGGTCTCGCTTGGGACAAAGTACTCGTGTATCTAGAAGATAATTTGTTTTCATAAAACTGATCCTGATTCAAAGTGGGCGAGACGAGACGTGTTTGTATCGATCTACGTATATTTTACAATTTAAACAAACGAACGACTAACTGTTGTGAGCCCGTCTGTCATTACGTCAAGGGTAGGTGAATCCATCTACAACACCACGCTCCGTCAGTTTTATATGGTCTTAAAGACACTGAATACGTGATTTTACTGCAAACGCTTACAATATCGCCCCGGTAGGGTATTGATGTCGTCACGCTCCAGCAGTTCGCCCAGGTGTTGTGACACCCTGAGAGCGACGACGCGTATCGAAGTTGGCCGGTGTACTGTTTACCCATGCCGGTTGACTTGTTGACACACTGAACCCGCACAGAACAATTTGCATCGTGTCACGGAATAATGAAAATTCGCCATCGCAACAGCGACATGTGTTCCCGGCCGTGGGGCACAGTCGTGACGGCCGGGCTCGGTCGTGACGGCCGGGCACAGTCGTGACGGCCGGGCTCGTCGCGCTCGCAGTTCTACCGATGATCGCGGCCGGCATCTGGGCCGTCGGCCCCGGGAGCAGCGGTTGCTGACCGTAAACCGTTGACCGATCGCATTCCTGTCCGCCTTGTGAGGCCACTGCTAGGCAACAAAGGGGTACATTGTGTAAATTGAAACGTAAACGTATCAATAAATCCCGGACATCGTAACTGGAAATGTCCGTGTGGCATGTGTCACAAGCCTGTGAAATGCAACCAGAAAGGACTTCAATGTGACTCGTGTGATACGTGGTCACATTTGAAGTGCCTTCCAGAGGCCATCCGTGTTACCGATCTGGATTATGCTAGACTGTCAATGACTAACCAAAACTGGTACTGCTTCCAGTGTCAACTACCAGTGTTCAGTGGCTCGTTCTTTTCATCTACATAATCACTTCTAGCAGATGATACGGATGATGAAAGGACATCTACATCTGAGGTAAACAATATATTCCACGAACTTCGCTCAGTGAGGAAGAAATGCACTAAGAACATTATTGTCTCACATCTTAACATCAACAGCCTGCGAAACAAGTTTTATTTTCAAATATGCTTGTGGCTATTTTATTTATAAGTGGGACTAAGCTAGATTATTCTTTTAGTCAGGCTTAGTTTCATGTACCTGGCTACAAGTATTTCAGAAAAGCCCGGACTGATCTAGATGGGGGCATTCTAGCTTATGTTAGATCTGACTTACTAATACGATAGCGCCCCGACCTCGAGCTAAAGTTTATGGAAAGCATCATTATTGAGACAACGGTATGTGGCTGCAAATGGGCGATTGTCTGCGCCTTCCGGCCACCTTCGATGCTTAACTGTACTTTTATTGATGATTTTACGTCGTGTATAGATATACTTCATGTTCATTTTGACAATACAATTATAATTGGAGATTCGAATTACGATCTCGTAAAACATGACAAATCCCAATATTTGCATAATTTCTTGTGTAATTAAAGGTGCGGCTCCTCCACAAGACAAACGAAAAATTAAGTGTCACTCATGCAAACATTTCGATGAGAGGGTTTCCAGTGAGCCAGTGGATGTCCTCCATTTTAATGTAGCCTTTTTTGATGATGTGGATGACATCAACTGGGCTCACGAAATCCTCCTCACGGATGTTTTAAACGAGCATGTACCGATAACAGAAAAAACAGTCAAAACCAAACAAACCCCGTTAAAGAATTCCAAACTTCGTAAAGCAGCCTTTAAAAAGGCAACGCTTTTCAACAACAACAAAAATGGCGTACTCCGGCCAACTGGAAAACTTACCGTGTGCATAGAAATCTCTCTCTACCAAACTAAAACGTCAATCAATACAAAATTACTTTTCCGAGAGATGCGCAGGTGGGCCCAAGTCAAAAGACTTTTGGCCTACTGTGAAACCATTCCTGCTAAACAAGGGGCTCCTAAAAGACCCCGTAATAATTCTCTCGGAAAATGATCAAATTATATCAGACCAAATCTCTGTTGCGGGTATTCTGAGCGAGTTCTATATAACTGTCGCCGAGACATAGCATCTGAACCTATCTCGGAAGACAAAGTAAACCATACCAGCACCCAAACAATACCTGCCCACATCCCTGCTCCTATTGCTTTTGATTTAAGTCCCGTTACCCCGAGAGTATAGTATTTCATTTATAAATCAAATTCAAGAAAAGTCACTGTAGTTGATGGTATCCCTGTAAAAATAATTAAATCTTGCAGTAACACAATTTCAGAAGCACTAGCAAAATTAATCAACCACTCCTTTGCGACCTCAACTTTCCCCAACAGACCACAAGAAGCGCAAGTTACCCCGGTGTATAAGAAAAAAGATCCTTCAGACAAACAAAACTACATACCGATTAGCATTCTCCAGTTCATCTCTAAACTATTTGAAAAGTCCATTCACTTCCAATTAAGCACTCATTTTGAGAATACGTTCAACCCTTTCCTCGGTGCTTTCAGACCGGACATGGGTGTCTGTTCACGCTATTGAGACTAGTAGGGGATTGGCGCAAGGCACTTGACAGCCACGAGTACGTCGCAGCCATTGTCGATTACACAGAACCCCTCCCTTCTCTCCCCGCCCAGCGACGAATGTTTCAGAGGCAAATTGTCATGGCAAAATAACCGAGGAGGCCACTAGTGCTGCATTTGCGTGCAAGGAAGGACCACCTCGTGTCAGCTGTCACGAGGGAGACATTGGCAATGCAGAAACAGAACACCCACCGTCAACAGAAGATCCATCCATCTTGGCCAGCTATAGCCTCGGTTACCCAGGCTCCGTGAGGTGGCAGCACTTTTAAGCCCATCAACACCGCATGGAGAAAGAAAGGCTCTGCGTTTGTTAGGCCTTACCCCATACCAGGGTAGAGACGTTGATTGGCTCTCAGGCCAACTATGAAACAAAAATTTAAATAACGATATACTAACACAAGATAATGATATCCTATGAAAAGTATTCAACATTGAACTTATATTAAAACAAAAATAAGTAAAAATTCTAATTTACAGTTGTTTGTCAAATAAGAAATACGGCAGGATTAACCAGTATCCGTGAGGTGGCAGCATTGTTTAACCCCATACGAATAACATACAAATTAAATAAGGATACCTTTTCATCAAATAATGTTGTATTATGTAAAAATTATTCAAAATTAAACTGATATTAACACAAAATAAATAGAAAGTCAAATTTGCAGTTGTTTATAAAAATAGAAATCACGGCAGTATTAATCAGTGTCCGTGAGATGGCAGCATTGTATAGATCACGCGGATAAAATATTCAAAAGGCGGGAGACTCACCAGACTGTCTTCTCGGCGTAGTTCCGCAGCCGACCGACAGTCGGTTAAGCGAGACTAGGCCAGCTACAACAACTAGATTGGGATGTTCCCAAATACCGTGTTCGGTGTCACTATGAAAATGACACGGATGCCGGGATACGCACATCTAGCTCGCCAGATGGACCTTGGTCGTCTGGTGTTGGAGACAGATTCTCCTATGCTATCCCTGGCCAGTGGACATCCCTATGATGTCGTAGGCCATGCCACCAACAATGCGAAGTACCGCAATCTCCCCGCCTGGGTTGTATTGCACGTCTATCAAGGGTATTAAGGGTATCATCATACCAATGTCGGAAATAATGCCCAAGAAAGGTATCATCATACCAATGTCGGAAATAATACCCAAGAAAGGTATCATCATACCAATGTCGGAAATAATACCCAAGAAAGGTATCATCATACCAATGTCGGAAATAATACCCAAGAAAGGTATCATCATACCAATGTCGGAAATAATACCCAAGAAAGGTATCATCATACCAATGTCGGAAATAATGCCCAAGAAAGGTATCATCATACCAATGTCGGAAATAATACCCAAGAAAGGTATCATCATACCAATGTCGGAAATAATACCCAAGAAAGGTATCATCATACCAAGGTCGGAAATAATACCCAAGAAAGATATCATCATACCAATGTCGGAAATAATACCCAAGAAAGGTATCATCATACCAATGTCGGAAATAATACCCAAGAAAGGTATCATCATACCAATGTCGGAAATAATGCCCAAGAAAGGTATCATCATACCAATGTCGGAAATAATACCCAAGAAAGGTATCATCATACCAGGGTCGGAAATAATACCCAAGAAAGGTATCATCATACCAAGGTCGGAAATAATACCCAAGAAAGGTATCATCATACCAAGGTCGGAAATAATACCCAAGAAAGGTATCATCATACCAAGGTCGGAAATAATGCCCAAGAAAGGTATCATCATACCAAGGTCGGAAATAATACCCAAGAAAGGTATCATCATACCAAGGTCGGAAATAATACCCAAGAAAGGTATCATCATACCAGGGTCGGGTATAATCATACTAATGTACGGTATACTCATACCCATGTTCAGAATACTCATACCCATGGAGTAGTCATACCAATGTAGGGTAAAATCATACCCGTGTTCAATACTTATCATAGCTGAGATGTTAGAATTGTATTAGAATTATTATATAGAGTAAAATACGAGTATACTTATGCCCATGCCCGTTTTATTTATAGGCGTAAGTCGGCTATAATTATACCCTACTTACTCTGATGTATGTTCATATATGTTAATGTGTCGTATGGTTAGACGGGAGAACCCGCTAGTTACTGTTGATTAACAGACAATGTTTAGATTCATTAGTTAATACAAGCACTGTTTACGTACGTTACGTTGTTATTGCACAGCGGGATGGGAATCTTTTAATATTATGATGGTTAGGGAATATTTTGTTTTATGAGGAAACCCGGTAGTGAGAAGCTCTTAATGTATAAGGAGAGGAGAGTGTCGTAGTTAACAGCGCCACACAGCGGCTCAACAACACCATCCAGCCAACCGGTCACGCCGCAGCCAACCGGTCACGCCGGAACCAAACAAGTGTGACCGCCGTATAAAAGGAGCTGCACCCCGGCACACAGGGCTTGACACTGACCGACGAACGCGCCCGTCACACACACGACGTCACACACACGACGACAGTTTTCGCCGCACTGCAGATTACAACGTAAGTGTTACTGCACCACTTATATCTAATGCACGGCGAATGTATACTATACTTCTTTTTTAAACATTTCTCGTGTAGTTCCTCGTTGTTATTACAACAATTCCTATGTCATAAGCCAATTTGGCGTGTTGTCATTTTGGATTTGTCGCCGTTTAGGATTTAGGATTTGTCGCCGTTTTGGATATGTCGCCGTTTTGGATTTGTCGCCGTTTTGACCTGTGCCCTCACTGATTACACTGTGACCTCAGTGACACTGCGTGTTGGTCATTTGTCAGCACTCAGGTCTACTAGGTCCGGAGCACTGGGTGTAGTGACATTTGAGACTACTGGTCTCCGCCCTTTCTTTGTAATCGTACAGGTCAAAACGTTTTGAATGTGTCACTATTTGTCAGTGAAGCCTCTGCAGAGTTGTTATTAGGCTAGGTGAAAGGACCCTGGAGATCTCCGCTGGGCTGTCTGGCAGCTCCACCTGGTGGTGTTACATTTACACTCAACTACTAGAAGACATGTTTTTGGTATAATTTTATTTTCTTACAAAATAGACTAATATGTTTTGAATAAATTCTAACAGACTAGAATTTCGTTGGATGTTCGAACTGTTTTTTCTAAAGATTGTTTACTTAGAACTGTTTTTATATAGTTTTTTTTAATTAATATTTCTTTGCAGAGAATAGGTACACAATTGATTGTGTTTTTAGTTTTCAAATTTTTAGTATGGCGGATGGAGGAATAATTTGATTACCGACATAATAAATTATGTTTGCATATGTTCATATTCTTAAACGACATACACAATTATATTTACTGCCAAAGCCTTGCTGCGTAACGACATCCCAGCTAACATGGCGGTACTGGGCCAATACCGGACCAATACCGACTGCCAGCACACGTGGTACTGGGCCAATACCGGACCAATACCGACTGCCGGCACACGTGGTATTGGTCCAACGCCTACAACCAGCACTGGCCCAATACATACGTTGCAAAGAGGCTTTTAACTGGGCCATCGCTGGCAAGTTGTACTGGCCCAGTGTAGTGCCCAGTATTGGCCCAAGGTACTGGACCAGTATCGGCCCAGTACCGGCATGATATATCGGCCCTGTACTGGAGCAGTAATGGTTCAGCATGGGCCCGATACTGGCCCAGTACATAGGCCCATGTATGCCCAGTATTGGCCCAAGGTACTGGACCAGTATCGCCCATACGGCATATATATGCCTGTATAGCAGTAATGGTTCAGCATGGATATATACATAGCATGTTAATGTACCATAATGGTATACTGGCCCGTACAGTATAGGAATATTATGCTAATATATATATATATATATATATATATATATATATATATATATATATACTACAAACATATATCAATAATTCCTGTACTGTAATGGGATAGTATACCATATATATTATATTAATATATATATATATATATAATATTATATTTATATAATATGCGAGTATATATATATATATATATATATATATATATATATATATATATATATATATATATATATATATATATAACCCGCTTCAGGAATCGGTTTGGAATTAACTGCCAACATGTCTTGCATGGGTTGAGTCGTATTTGGGTGAAATCGAAGCAACGTATTCAAATGCACGCAAAATATCAGCGGAACGTCCAGTGGTGTTCGGCGTTCCCAAGGTCCGTTTGCCCGCTCATGTTTATTTGACACGTATTCGGTGAATCGAATCGAACGGGATAAAGTGCACCTGTATGCTGATGATACCCAAATGTGTCTCGCGTTCAGTCCGCACTCAGACGAAGACACAATCCAGGCAGTCATGCGCATCCAAGATTGTGTCGCAGAATTACAAGATTGGATGAATATAAATAAACTGAAATTCAATGCTACAAAGACAGAAAACATTGTGATGTCCGCGGCACATATAAAGATCAAACTTTCTATGCCGCACTTCTTTCAAGAAGCAACTGAAGACATTTCTGTTTAAAAGAGCGTTTTCACTTTAAAAGAATTTTTTATAATATGCGAACCTTTTCAATATGTACTATTTATCAATTATTTTTTAAAAATTGTAATATAAGTAACTATTATTTATTTTTAATATCTAGTATTTTTAATATTTACTATTTATCAACTATTTTATTATTAATTAATTTTTAAATTGTAATATAATTAACTATTATTTATCAGTATTAGTATTTTAGTATTATTAAGACTAATATTATTTATTATATTTTATTTAATTATATAATCATACTCGCACATGGATACTTTGGTTAAAAAGCCAAATCTTCCTAATCATACTCAATTAAATTAACAAAGTAACCATAATCATGATTATACTTAAACAATTTCTTCATACGTCCAATCTAATTATATTAGGTAGATAAAAATGAAGTAATCTAATTAATACAATACTAGTTTAGCGATTACTTTGTTACTGGTAGTCATTTCAGTTACACAAACATTCGGTTAGATTTCTCTAATTAATACGTTTTTATAATAGTAGACTAGTAATACTATTTTGATGATGCTTCTTTGCTATACAACTGAATATCAACTGCCACTAAATTGGCACTCAATATATGAACGTAGTGTGATGTGTATTAATGAAAAGGGACACACTATATTCCACTTCAAAGTGAGGACCACTGAGGATATATTGCAATTTGTTTTATGGTACACATGATCTTTTTAACATTTTCCTGCTGTTTATACATGGCTAATAAAAATTCCTAGTTTAAGATGATTTAAAAGTGATGATTAGTTTGTTCTTGGTTATACGGAAGAATACAGTTAAACCCTGCCTAAATTGAGCTTACAATATGTGTGATATATATATATATATATATATATATATATATATATATATGTGTGTGTGTGTGTGTGTGTGTGTGTGTGTGTGTGTGTGTGTGTGTGTTTCAGGGGCTATTACGAGGAATCGTTTCCTTCTTGGAATTACTAAGTCGAGCACCTAGAACGTGATGAAGCAGTGTCTGAGAAACTCGGGGGCAGGCTGGAGGAAACGGCGATCATTGATTCTGCTAGAGATCGATGGATGATGTGTACATTTGCTAATACAAATTATCTAGTTTTGTTTTACATTCTGGCTATCTTAAATATCCGCTACTATATATATATATATATATATATATATATATATATATATATATATATATATATATACTCACCAATACACACACGATACTGACACAGTACATAGGCATGTTAATGTACAATTACTGGTACTACTGGCCCAGTACAGTACAGGAATTATTGATGTATAATATGTGTAGTATGTATATATATATATATATATATATATATATATATATATATATATATATATATATATATATATATATATATAGTAGCGGATATTTAAGATAGCAGATGTAAAACAAAACTAGATAATTTGTATTAGCAAATGTACACATCATCCATCGATCTCTAGCAGAATCAATGATCTAGCAGAATCATAATTTCTGTTGTTTTCCGATCGAGAAGATTCCGGATTTTTCCAATACAATGGATATGGAAATATACTACACGACAAATGTGCTGCACTTGGTTATTCATGCTTAGAGCATCATCGAAGAAAACGCCAATGTTCTTGGCAACGGTGGACACTGGCACAACGGTATCACCAAGTTTTATGTGCGGCATAGAAAGTTTGATCTTTATATGTGCCGCGGACATCACAATGTTTTCTGTCTTTGTAGCATTGAATTTCAGTTTATTTATATTCATCCAATCTTGTAATTTTGCGACACAATCTTGGATGCGCATGACTGCCTGGATTGTGTCTTCGTCTGAGTGCGGACTGAACGCGAGACACAGTTGGGTATCATCAGCATACAGGTGCACGTTTATCCCGTGTCGATGTGCGATCTCACCGAATGGAGCAGTGTAGCAAATAAACATGAGCGGGCTGAGAACGGAACCTTGCGGAACGCCAAACACCACTGGACGTTCCGCGGATATTTTGCCGTGCATTTGAATACGTTGGCTTCGATTCACCAAATACGACTCAACCCATGCAAGACATGTTGCAGTTATTCCAAACCGATCTCTGAAGCGGGTTAACATGATCGTGTGATCGATCGTATCGAATGCTGCCGATAGATCTAGTAGCACTAGTATGGCAGCCTTGCGCTCATCTAGAATACAGAGCAAATCATTGCGTACTCTCAGCAGTGCTGTCTCTGTGCTGTGGTTTTAGGACGATAAGCAGATTGCATTTGCTTATATAGCTCGTTGTCTGACAAATGTTTAGAGAAACGGACAGCAACGACCTTCTCTACGATTTTTGACACAAAACACAGGTTTGACACTGGACGATAGTTCTTGACGTCGTTTGCATCAAGCGTTGTTTTCTTCAGCAACGGAGTTACGAGAGACTTTTTATAGGCGGAAGGGAAAACTCCTATCAGCGATGACTGGTGCTAGGCTGGATAAGTTGGCCTTCAGCAGATGAGTAGGAATCGGACCCAACATGCACGATTTGCATGCTGATTTGCTTACCAATTTGGTGATCTCGTCGGTTGTGGTGGGCATGAACGATGACAGATACGAGGAAATACCACAGGGCTCATCGGGACGCATAGCTACGCAATTGCCAACGTTATCAAGGTCGCGTCTGATGATATCAACTTTGTCTATGAAATAGGTGCTGAATTCATGTAGCAATTGTCCCAGGTGTTCATTAGGCAATGCTGGCAGTCGTTATGTGTGCAACAGAGAACCCACTGTCCGGAAAAGGGCTTTTGGGTTGCAGCCTGGTCCTTAATTTGGTTGGCATAGAACTCGGACTTGGCAGTATAGAGCATCTTCTTAACAATGTCTCTTTGGTTCATGAAGATTTCCCGGTCGACGGTCAACCTGGACAACCTCCATCGCCGCTCCATCCTTTGTCTCTCCTCCCTCGCTGACAGAATGTCGTCGTTGAACCAAGGAGCAGCTGGGCGGATAGTCAGCCATTTAGTTTTCAACGGTGCATGTTTTCATGAAGGTCACTCAGAACGTCATTGTATTGTGTTACACTCTCCTCTAATAATCGTTCCTGACTTGTGTATAATTGAATTCTCAATTTCTGTTGAAAAAGAAGTCAAATTGATTGCTTTCATCTTGCGGTAGGTCTTTAGTTCCCTTCGAAAAGGAGGTTTGCGCATTGCAATGCGGCAATGTACCGCACAGTGATCTGAAATGAGGTCAGCCACGACAGTGTCAACCACGCAGGAATAAGTGCGAGCGATAATTAAATCTAAGATGTGACCTTCTTGGTGTGTTGCTACTTCCACATACTATGTCATGCCGTGACTATGCAACAAGTCACGGAAGCGTCTCACATGAACGTCAGTGTTAATGTCGAAATGAAAATTAAAATCACCAACAATAACCAGTTCATCAGGCAGTGTCGCATATATGTCCAGAATATCAGCGAACTCTGAAGAAATCGACAACCGATGATCCATTCTTCTTGTTTGGTGGTGGGCGATAAACCACGAGCAGAATCACACATTTTCCGTATAGCGTTAACTTTATACTCATAGCTTCAAAAGAATGAATATTACTGACTGTTTTCAAAGATGTTGCTTTGACAGATTCCTTGTGTAATATTGCAATGCCACCACCGCGACGGCTGCATCTGGGATGGTGAATTAAATTGTATCTGGGTGGCGTCAGAGATCTGGTAACAGGGAGGTCAGAGTCTTTGTTAGTGAGCCAGGTTTCAGTAATTGCAACAATGTCTAGGTCATGTTCATTGATGTGGTCTAATATGTCAGTTGTTTTGTTGCGAACAGATCTTGCGTTGATTATGCATAATGACGCTGTTGTAGTCGGGCAGATTAGCGGATTCGATGTTAGTGTGACTGGAATTAGGTTGTCGTGGTGTTGTTGTGAAGATAGCACGCGCACGTAGGGGCTGGCTGGTCGATGGCCGATTACAGTGGAGATAGCTTGTTGATGTTGACGTTGACGTCCGCCTCGGCAGCCACGCTTGGTTGGTCGCCTTACAGCTACGCCAAGTTCACGTATGGTGTTCCAGGTACGAGGAAGCAAGCGTGACGAATTGGGATCTGTCACTGGCCAAGCTGGTGTAAACGACAGGCACTGTATGTGTAGAAGGCTTGGTCAGGCTCGGCCATGCAGTGCGACGCTCACTGATGCACGACGGTGGACCTGTAGACTGGCCGGTAGTTGATGGTAGTTGTCAATAATTGGCGTCACGGCTGAACGATTAGTGGCTCAGTTCGTTGATAAAAGCATTAGTAACTTACGATGTCAATTCATCCGTTGAACACAGACCAGATGTACTCACGGTCACCTCTGCCAAACAATAGCTGCGCCTGATAAGAGCAACTTACAGAAAGATCGCAATGTTACAGAGCTCTGTCTTAGGCGCAGCCACATAGGTGCAGCCAGCTGACATGATGTGAAAATCCTGTTCAAACCACGATAGCCTCGGTAGCGGCCTTGAACAGTCACCTTGTTTGTCTATGTCAAGAAGGGTCACGCGAGAAAGTGATCTTGGACGTTCGATTGGTATTCGGATTACTCGAGTTACTCGCGTCGCTCAATCGAAGTCGGCCTTAGAGTGAATATTTGGAAGTCGGAAGTTGCATTTGAGTTGCTTTAGTAGTTCGATTAGTTTTTAGTTTAGCTTGATGTTGCTGTAATTTGTGTATGTACATATTTCTTAACTGCCTAACGTGTTATTGGAGTGGAATTCGTTGGAAACACAAACTTCGAGGCGAACTTCATTTCGTGTTTACGATCTTCGAAAATGTCAAGTGGCAGCATCCCTGGACGGACCGACGCCGAACGATATCGCTCGCTGTCTGGACGCATTGACGTCGATGACAGTGATGACGATGACAGTGACCTTGTGAATGATTACTTCATCACCCGACTGATCAGCCACGAGGAGAGCGATTCTGATTTGTCAGAGCTAACCACATATTCCTGGAAGAGTTTGCTCTCCTTGCGTGTTGATAATTAATGTTCAGTACTGGAGAAAAAAACATGTATAACCTTTTTAACAGTGCACTCTTTAAATTATAGTAACTTGGAGAATAACCATAAGATCTGGATAATTTAATATTCCAAAGCTAAGCTACACACCTACATTTATTTAAAAGTAATAACACTGGACATTTTATTATACTGCAGTAAATGTTTATTTTGGGAGGGCTTATACTAATTTCAAACTCTACTAGTTCGTTTCTCCTGCAATCAAGTTTGACAGGTGTCATGTTTACTTTCGTGTAACTTTAAAAGTACTCATCAGAATTGGATACTGTTTTCAATATAATAAAGATAACAAGGACATGACTTTACAAGTTAATTGCAACGTTATTGTGTTATGCAATCATAGAGTGTGGTTTTCATGTGTGTAATGAATTTCAACTTTAAAACTTCTTTTTCTCCTGAAGTAATTTGTGATAGGTGCCCTGTTTAAATTCCTGTAATTTTGTTTCTAGTGTGTACATTTGAATACAGTAAACAGTATAGGATATGTAAATAGTGTACCTTTCCATTTCTTATATAAAAATGCATATTAATATTTTGTCAGTGTGACTGGTTTTCCTAGGCCGCCACACATATTTTGGCAGCGCTTAGGACCCTTATTCAGTGGACTGATTTTCATGGTCGTGTCATATTGTAAGAATTCACCCCCTTGTGATTGCGTGCGCGCTGAGAGGATATCTCACAAGGTGGTTGGTGTATACCGGATGTTTGCGCTCGCCAGAATCGGAATTGTAACACCCGATTCAGAGTGATGTAAATAACGCATGGCTCGACCTCGGATTTATTCATGCAGAATAAAGTTCTTGTTCGTACACAAGAATAACATGACAAACATTGCGTTGGCAATATAGTTTACACAGTAACATCGATGTATCTGAGTGCCCTACTCGTGATTCGGGACAACTACAGTACCTCTACATTTTACATGTTTAAAAGGTGCCGATAATGTTGATGTTCGTGTATAATATGAGCAACTGTCTCATATTAGAATTGTAGTTTAGAAGCCAAACATGGTAGACCGAAATCATTTTCATCAGCTCCGGTTTCCCTGATTAGAACCACCCTCTGCCCTTTTATAGTCATCAGATAACTTACCAGTATGCATCTCGTGCGCATGGGTAATTGACCAAGTCCGGTCGTAGCTTGTCCAAAGGCGCTAGTTTGAAATAGACACATTTTCACGTTGCACCTGCGAAACACCTGCACTATCTATTGACATTCAACTTAGATGTGTCGAGTAGATATCTTTGATCAGTCTGTCTAAGCTAAGATTTTGTGAATGCCAAATGAATGAGCAGCGCCCGGTGGCGTCTAGCTGCTACAATATATCGCCATTCAGGGCAGCGCCGTCGGTGCGGTCCGGGTGAGTTTCTGTTGAACTCCTCCGGCGTGGTAAACAGTGTTGTCCAATTTTAGAAATCATCTGATTCTTGTTTGTGTTGACCGTGCTCTGGTTTTAACTCTCTTAAGTAATAGCACTAGACTAGCTTCTACTCTGTTCTTAACTTTAACCCTATATTGTATATATCTTAAAATCTGAACTAGTGGTTTCTTACAATATGACCTACATCGTGTGACATGTACGGAATATCATATGACATATGTTTTTGCAAACTGTTCTTTCATTTAACATAACAATTAACTATAAATGTATTGATATATAATATGATATATAAACAGTGTTAAATTACGGAAACGTCGTACAAGTTACGTTACAGAGAAAGCGCTATTTTAAGTAGAAAATATCTAAGACAACCCTCTCTTCGAACCCATAGCAACAACCGTACATCGTTAATAATTGTTATTATTCAAACAACTGCAGCTATTTGATTGCTGGGATTTCTCGGCCTACAAACGCTGTTTGCATGCCAACATAGTTAAGGAAGCTTTTGTTGTTTTACTCGTTATAAACCCCGACTTGTTACAAGAGGGTAGGTAAGATCACATACAATGCAACAGCACAGTAACTCCATCGTGGAACTTCGATGGATGCAGACACATGATTCTTCCCTTCTCAGTAAATCAAACTTATGAACAGGCGGCGACGAAAATGCGTCAACGTACACATACACACACACACAAAAATATATATATATATATATATATATATATATATATATATATAACACACACATACACACCACACACACACACACACACACACACACACACACACACACACACACACACACACACACACACACACACACACACACACACACACACAACACACACACCACACACACACACACCCACACACACACACACACACACACACACACACACACACACACACACACACACACACACACACACACACACACACACACACACACACACACATACATTCACTTAGTTGTCACTCCTGGAGTAAGTGACGATACCAGAGTAGAAATCTGCGTGGACAGTTGAAGACAATGAGCTGACTAGAAGATTGAACGCGTCGTCAGTGTCCGTCTGTTTATTCTTGCACTTAGTAAAGAAGATTAAAGTCAATGCTTCGTAGTTTACCCAGATCGCGGGCCACGAAGATCGGTTTGTTATTCGGATCGATTTCGTCCAAGACTTTGGAGATGTCGTTTACATTGTGTTTCGTTCTGTCGGCACCTTGGCGTCTGATTGGACGGTTTCAGCGGGACGGAAATGTGACAGTGCAACACGTCTTTAGCGTTAGTTATGTTGATGTAAGTATAGTTGTCAAGTCAAATTCGATGAAGCAGAGATTGCGGCAAGTCGTCCATTCGGTTGATAAAAAAAGCATAAAGGTTTGTTGATAATTATGTAGTTGACAGTCGCCGTCATGATATCGGGCGACAACAGAAGTCAAAACAATAAATCGCTTATAACCCGTAAACACCATGAATGTTTTACGGAGATCCAGTCTTGAGATGACCTGTTGTTCATTGAAAAATCGCGTAGATCTTACGTTGACAAAGGTAACGTTTGAATAACGTGAAAACATACTGAAAAACAGCGTGAACGTAAGCTTCTAGCTTACTATTATCTACATTCGTAAATCACCGTAGCGTCAGGTATGATAGATATTGTACGGTGATATATCCAGCATTTAGTAGCATACTTACCCGGTTGTGTGTTACCATGGTTTAATGCGTTATTTATAAACCACCTATCAACAAATATCAACAGTTTAAGTCTACTTAAATGTGCGTGAACTGTGCGTGAACCATTTTTCTATAGACGCTATTAATAAACCTCGTGTCAGTACATACAAGCAGTGTTTACTTTGACCTACATGCACGTGAACCATCTGGGTAGAGCCTATTGATAAACACCGTGAGCTAGACGTGTTTTCTCATAAGGAGATGAAAACAAACCACTTATATAGCATTTATCTGGCTCATCCTCGGTCTGTAACACAGGTGAATGCGTGTGACGTAGACGAGGAAGGTGGATTTGTTTCCATGTAAGGAACTACTAAATGCGCTTTGTCTGCGCGGTACCAATTGGATTTTAGCAGTCTTATTTTGAAGCGTACACTTAGTCTAGTCGGAAGAGGGGGGTACCGTGCACCCCCCGGAAATATACTTTTAATTGGTATCACTAGATCGGAAAAAAAATACGTTGAAAACGGTTTGCTATGTTAACAAGTCAGCAAAATTTCCCACGCATCATTTTATGAAAATTAGTGGCGCCATTATTAAAAAATCTAATTTTCACTATATCTCAACCAATATTGCAGATAACTGAGAAAATAAGATGTATAAACCTATGTTATGAGGGTCAGCGACCATAATAAAACTATTGTTGACATGATCACATGTGTCTATGACAGCTTAATATGCAAATTAGTGCTGCCATTATTGAGAAATCAATTTTTCACGTTATCTCGGCCAATATTGCACATAACTGCACAAATAAGGTCTCCAGACCCATGTTTTCAGGTTCAACGATCATCACAGGGCCATTCTTGAATTAACTGCGCGTGTCCCTGGCTAAGCAAATTCTAACGTGCCAGCATTACCGAAAATATGACGTTTTTTGGCTGTTACAAAGCCAATATTGCATGTAAGTTGAGTTAGTTTTTGAAGTCATCTACTTACGAAATATCATGTGTTTTTCGACCAAAGGTTAATATGGAGATCAATTCAAGGAATGGAACTTGGAACACCAGAGGTTTTTTCTCCAAGTTGAACAAAGCCGCCACCCTACACTACCATCTGGAAGACATAACCCTAGAAGATCTGCAAGTCACAAGGATGCCCTGTTTATCCATGACCGTACGACGCTGCCCACAACCTTACCAATTTCTCCACGACTTGTGGTGAGATATGCTTACAAGTTCTTGATCAGATGGTGGCTAAGATGCACTTTTTATTCTCGACTGACAGTTACCGTCCACAATCTATCAAAACCCTGGAGAGGTTGAGGCGCGAATGGAGTGGAAAGTCCGTATTGTTATTATTATTACATAAAGATCGCATTATTCTTATAGATCAGATCGACTTCACTCTTTCTATTATTACCTCAGCTTTCAAACATCAGTGGCCCTTTGTGTTTCATGTCGAAGTGCGTAAACTGCCTACAATCTACAGCAGCCAAGTTGATACGAGAATGGTGATGTACCATAATCGCGCCGCAGCCCTTGCAGGGATACAAGAATGCAGTAGTCAGAACCTGCGCAAGATCGTGGTTGAGGACGAGAAACTCACTTCCAAATTTAATATCGACCTAGTTCGCCTTCCTCCCTGCCACTCTGCTTTGAAGCCACACATCCAGTGGTTGAATGTAGCCTTATATAAGCATGCTGACGAATCCATCCTGGAAAAATTTAAACCCTACGGTGATGGGTGAGGGTGGATAAGGACGGAGGATGGAGTGTTGGAACCGGTGTGGTCCTGCGGTGCTGCGTTACCAAACTCACTGGTTAATCTTCTGGACACTGGCGATCGTTAAAAGGAAAAAGAGGAGAAGGAGGAGGAAAACGAGGATGGACGAGTTTGACTTTGACGATTTCAGTGCAAGCGATGGTGAAATATGATCTAACACTAATCGCATGAAGCCCATGAGAGGTTGAGGCGCGGCAGCTAAGAAAAGATCATTCTATCTTTATCTTTACCTGGATCAGTAAATGAGTTGGTAAATGAACTTAGTGGAATTTCTGTATTCAAAATACCTTGAATCGATTCTCATATCAACCTTTGATCCCAAAAAACAACACGATTTCGTAAGTAGATGCCCTCAAAAAACCCTTTCAACTTACTTGCTATAATGGCTGATATACAGCGAAAAAGTCACATTTACGGTCATGCTGGCACTTTAGAATTTGCATAGCATACCAGAGACACACTTAGTTAATTCAAGAATGGTCCTTTAAGGATCGTTGACCCTGAAAACATGGGTCTGGGAACTTAGTTGTGCAGTTATGTGCAATATCGGCCGATATAACGTGAAAATAGATTTATCAATAATGGCGGCACTAATTTGCATATTAAACTGTCATAGACACATGTGATCATGTCAACAATAGTTTTATTATGGTCGCTGACCCTCATAACATAGGTTTATACATCTAATTTTCTCAGTTATCTGCAATATTGGTTGAGATATAGTGTAAATTAGATTTTTCAATAATGGCGGCACTAATTTGCATAACGATTATACGTGGGACATTTTGCTGACTTGTTATCATAGTAAACCGTTTACTACGTATTTTTTCTGATCTAGGGATACCAATTAAAAGAATATTTCCGGGGGGTGCACGGTACCCCCCTCTTCCGACTAGACTAGCTTGCGATATTGCTATAGCTCCACGTGGATGCCTATAAAGCTGATGAAGTTGTTTCCACCAACCTTTGTGCTTGATGCATATATCGTAATGTTTAGAAATTACAGTCTTGCAGCTCAATATAACATAATAACGCATCCCTTTGTCAACTCGAGTCCACTGAGTAGAGACTCTCCACAAGTTTCCACTTAGGTAATATATCTTTTCACTTCATTCGCCACACCATTCCAGGGGGCGAAATCATTCCATAAACACCCTTGCACACAAGCAGGCGAACCCAGGGGGCTGCTTTCGCTATCACGCTTATTCCCTGTATTAAATTATATATGAAACATACACATGTTGTCAAATATATCAAAACAAATTAAACAGGGGAAATTCGCAATTGATTGGAATGCTGTGTATTTATTGTGTTGTTTACTCATGTTGTAGAAATCCCCGTGAATCATGACAAAGAATGAAAATGACGATGTCAAATGGAAACATAGTTTGTACACGGGTGATGGTAGATTCGGCGACCTATCAAATTCGAAACAAGAAGTTGAGGACTTTGCTTGGCCAGTAGTCAAGGGTTTACTGAGTAAGGATTACATCCTCGACCATTGACACATGTTTACAAAAAACACAAATGCTAACGAGATTATGATTCAATATGTCGCCTTATTTGTCAACGAATGTTCATAAATGATCATGTTTTCTACGTTTCTGTTATTGCTACCAGTATTTTAATAACGATTGAATACTGGATATAAACTCAGTATCAGGTTACTGCTGACAGCCAGGGCATAAATAATATAGATAGCTCTATTTCATAACTTGGCAAATATAGTTTACTGTGCCATCTCGTAAATACATTTCTGACACCTTTTGTTTAATCAGGTTCTATCCCGTTTACCACTGGACACGGCCCTTTTGTCATATGTGACTATGGCGCAGCTGATGGTATAAGCTCAATTAGCCTCATGAAAAATTGCATTGGTTGAAGTATTGTATATATATATATATATATATATATATATATATATATATATATATATATATATATATATATATATATCATATATCATATATATATATCATATATCATATATCTATATATTTTATATATATATATATATATATATATATATATTATATATATATATATATATATATTATATATTATCAGATCTGCATCATATCTTGAACAAGCTCAAGCTTCTCCGCAATATGATATATGATATATGATACAGATATATGATATATGATATATGATATATGATATATGATATATGATATATGATATATGATATATGATATATGATATATGATATATGATATATGATATATGATATATGATATATGATATATGATATATGATATATGATATATGATATATGATATATGATATATGATATATGATATATATATATGATATATATATATGATATATCATATATATATATCATATATACATATAACTATATATAACATATAACTATAACATATAACTATAACATATAACATATAACATATAACATATAACATATAACATATAATACTATAACTATAACTATAATATATATATATATATATATATATATAATATATATACATATATACATATATACATATATACATATATACATATATACATATATACATATATACATATATACATATATACATATATACATATATACATATATACATATATACATATATACATATATACACACACTCTATTTAGATCATATCCACACATTTGAATAACCAAATGTTATATATATATATATATATATATATATATATATATATATATATATATATAACAATACAAATTATTGATATTTAGATGCACTCTGTTTGGATCATGTCCACACATTTGGAACAAGTCCTGCTCACCAAATGTCACATATATGTAACAATATCTAAATTGTGATATTGACTCGTCTTTGGTATTTCTTCGTAAGAAAGAGTTTATTTGTAATCAGTGCATTACATAGGTCGTTGCCGTTGCTCCGGCAGGACATTTCCAAAAAAAGAAAATTATGTTCCTAGCTAGCTAAATAAAAGTGGACAATTTATCGAGCTATGATCGGTTATGTTTGATCCGTGTGGACTTTGTCACATACATTACAGACTGGGTTCAAAAGACATATGGAGAGAATCAGCAAGTGCACATCATCTACGAAGATCTGCCAAACAACGATTTCAACTCACTGATCGGCGTTGTGGAAGGTTGGCGTTTTTGGATATGTGCATGCATGATAAAAAATCACATGGACACAGAATTATACAAATAGTATTACCTTTACATTGCGTTCAGAAATGTCAAGAAATAAACAAACTATTATTAGTATTAATAATATAATATGAGTAAACCTTTTATGTGTGGTATACAGGTGTCTGCTTATTTTTTCTATAGTAATAATTGAATAATTTGTTTTGTTGTCCTGTAAAAGTAGTTATGCTTCTTTACATATTTTTGTCGTTCCGTTGTCTTTCGTAAAATAGACTAAATTAACATGTGCGTATTTGTGTGTAATTTTGGAACATATTATAAATGTCATTAATGTTTGTTCTCTCTCGGCGCGGCCGTAGAGCAATACCTGAAGTTGATGAGCAAATATAGAAAGGAAGAATTGCTATGACACACACTCAGTCAGCATTGTTTGCAAACATACAAACACGTCAAATAAATTATTATTTATTCTTGACACGGTTTCTGCAAAATAAAGCCCGATAAACCAGATAAGTAACACATGTCAACAAGTTGGTTTAGTTTAATTTGTGAAATGACTACGATAATTGTTCTTATTTATAACATGTTGCTTCTTTCTATGTAGATGACGTCCCTGGTTCACTTCTTGATCAAAAGAACGTATTTGTGACGTGCTGTGGAAGAACTTTCTACAAGCAGTGTTTACCGGACGCCTCCGTTCACCTGGGGATTTCACTCTTGGCCTTGATGTGGTCGTCTGTATGGTTAGTAAATTTGTGTTACCAAAGATAATATAATTGCAATATACATGTTAATTATACACGTCCAACCGATGCTATATTTTAGCATATATATTAATATATATATATATATATATATATATATATATATATATATATATATATATATATATATATATATGCTAATGTTTAGTCATTCATAGCCTTTATTTATATTTAAGACCTTGTTCGGACGATATGCCAACACCCGATAACTAATCGACACGGAATCTCCGGCTGTGAGGAGAGTCATACGTCTGTGGTTGTATTTCACAGTCTTTCGGGGAACTTCTTTCTATCCTGTTTTCAAAGTATTTATACTGCTAATAGTTACATCATCAACACATAATTTAGCTGATTCATCAATGATCCAGAACTTGAATTCATTATATGAGAGTTCTTATTTTCTATAATATAGCTGACACACTTCCTCCACAAACCTTACTGCGTGTCTTTTTAAAGTTAGATCAGGGTAGATGCAAAGCAAAAATAGAGCATGACCATTGACCACATTTTATTTGTATTTGTCTCAACCGTTGTTAAGCGTAATATATGATACGTTTTCACTTCACAGCTCAAGTGTATTCCCATAAGTTAATACACGTTATATTATGTTATAGCTTATGTGCACATTTTACAGCCCGGATGTGACGTCATCAGAAGTGTTCTCTGTGCATTTCGTGAAAGGTTCTCCGGAACACCGTGTGTTTGAAGTGCAATCTGCCCGTGACTGGGAGACGTTTCTGTTGCATAGAGCCAAGGAACTTGTACCTGGTAAAGTTTACATACGCATTCGTTACACTGAGGACCGCATTGTGATGATATATATATATATATATATATATATATATATATATATATATATATATATATATATAATTTTGTTATAGCATTTGCATTGTGTACTTATTTGCAAAACCACCTTTTATGTAGCTGGGTGTTTGAACGAAATTGCATCCTACGGGACCACAACAACCAGAAGCAATGCTATTAAAAAATAACAATTGTGTTATTACGTTGATGTTTCACCAGTTTGGCACAGGTTGTTAAAATTGTAATGACACAATTATAATAATTATAATAATAACGCTGTTTGCCAACAGTAGCAAATTGTATTCTGTAAGAAGCGTTATTGCCAAAGAAAACCCTGCTGGTTTGCATATACATTAATTGTTATATTCGCTACATGTCTGGCAGGTGGGCGTCTGGCGATCCAAACAGTAGGCCGAGAAACGTGTCCTTGCACCGGGCCGGGTTCTGACGTGTGGTGCATGACCAGGAGTATGTCGGATATATGGAGTGACATGATGAATGAGGAGTACATTACGGAGGTATACACAGTTATATTCACGTGTCCTTTAACTTGAATTGCATAACTAGCGTGATATCAAAAATAAGTCGCTTGGCTGCTCGTTTAAATAAACATCAACACGTGTCATAGTTGTATTCATCTGGCGAAATGTGATAATTTCATGTTGCATGTTCTTGTCATTTCACCATTTCGTATTCATAAAAACATATTCAAGGTATCACATTCATATTATGTACATATCTAATTTGGTTAGTTATGCCACGCCAGAACATTCATGTCTTTGCATTTACTTAACCTTCTTCAGGCCGAATATCTCGCAACGATTGAACCTTACTACTACCACACAGAGGAAGCCCTGTGTGCCGCTTTCAAAGACACGTCTTCTCCCATACGACAGTCTGGGCTGCGTCTACTTGCAATCGAGACGCACAACATCAAGTGTTTATGGCGAGACCGTTGGATGAGATCCATCAAACAAGGTGATCATCTTCTAAGTAACTGTAGGTGATTAGTTTGGTGACTGGTGAAATGGTTGGATGGTTGGTTGGTTGGTTGGTTGGTTGGTTGCGGGCGTGCGGGCGTGCGGGCGTGCGGGCGTGCGGGCGTGCGGGCGTGCGGGCGTGCGGGCGGGCGTGCGGGCGGGCGGACGGACGGGCGGGCGGGCGGGCGGGCGGGCGGGCGGGCGGGCGGGCGGGCGGGCGGGCGGGCGGGCGGGCGGGCGGGCGGACGCAGAGTACGATAATCGCTATCTGTTTAATTTATAGCTAGACGCGATGAAACTGATGGCATTATCTGCCGTTAGAACACGTTCCCGTGCGTTTTGTATTGCAACGATATCGTAAAGGGAGTATATTTGTACGTTTGTATGCTTCCTTGATGGACACATGACTTTTGACAGTGTCAGTCACAGAGCATTATTTAGTATTCTTGGGGAAAGAGGAGTCTCAGAATATGCATCAATTGTACTGGTTTACTGATATAGTAATATGTGCGTTACGTGGCGGAATATATGTTATACACTTTCACCTGTTCAGTATCTAACTGTTCTAGGCAGTGTGGGGTGTTATCTCCGTGTGCATTTGAACACTATTAACAACTTAAACCACCAAGGTCACTTGATTAACAATGCAAGGTAAACTGGTTACTTATTTTGATATCACCATTAGCAAATGGACAATAATAGTACCATTTTTATAGCACTAATTCGCGCATGGGAGATGGATTCGCTGTACGAGAAATATAATAAATACATTAATAAATATAAATAGATAAATTATAAAACTTTTCAATATATATATGTATATATATATGATTACTGGTTTTAAGACATTCAATACTAAACCTGTATACCCAAATTATATAAATTAATTTAAAACAAATTAAACACTAGTTTAAAGACGTACAGTACATAAACTTGTTATGTAAATTATATAAATTAATTAAAACAATAATGTTGTACTATAACTGTGTATGTAAATTATATAAGTTGTCATATTAATTTATAAAATTTACATACAATGTCATAGTACAACAATATTAATTTTATTAATTTATATAAATTAATATAACAACTAAACACACTCTGGTTAAACAGCGTATAACATTAAAAGGAAATTATAAAGCAATGTCCGTCTTTCAAAATAATTTGATTTAAAATGTCTGATAAAAAGATATGTCTTTAAACACTTTCTAAACACAGATAATGTCCCAGATGCACGAATGTTCACAGGTAATACATTCCATAGTCGCGGTGCTGCTGCGCCACATCCCGAATCACCAATACACGTCTTTGTTATGCCTTGGTGCAGAGTTGGCGCATAGTTCTGGCGTAGGCGTCCGTCACGCATCCTCAAATAAAATCTGCAAGATAAGACGGTGCCAAACCATTACCAACATATTGAAGGCAATTCGGCTCTCAACCGGCAGCCAATGCAGACCCATCAACACTAGTGTGATGTGGTCATGTTTACTGGTGCGTGTAGTTAGCCTGGTTTGCATTGTTCTGGACACGCTGCAACTGAGCAGCCTGTGATAGCGGTATGTTTTGTAAGAATGAGTTACAGTAGTCCAGGCGAGAGGTGACGAGTGCGTTGACTGCACGTTTCTCGGCTACTGTTAGTAGATAGTGCCGTATTGACGACAGTCTGTACAGATTGTAGTTACATGCGGCACACATAGCAGACACATGATATGTCATCGGCAGATGTTGGTCCATGTGAACTCCCAAATTCCTTATGCGGTCTGATGGTGAAACCGTGTCGTATCCAACTGTCAAGGAGCAACCTCCGTACGTCTTGAGATGATGCTTTGGTACAAAGATCATCATCTTAGGTTGTTCAACGTTTCGTTTCAGCATACGCAACGCCATCCATCGTCTGACTTCCCCAATACAGTCTGTGAATCGCCTCGCAGTTTCCACTTGAAGTTGAATTGAACGACGCATATGGTTGAATGTCGTCGGCATATTTATGGTATTTTATGCCATGTCTTTTGAATATCCGCTGCTTTGGGTAAAGAGTGAACACAACTGGCCCAAAGACCGAGCCCCGAGGCACACCACTCTGTAGCGGAATAGTCGCACATGTTTTTTAGTTTATCTGGACACAGTGGGTGGGGTTTTTCAAGTACGTTCGGAACCATGATAACGCCGTTTCATGCACTCAGTACTCGTCATGCAATAGTGTTTTGGCAAATGTTCATGGTCAATCGTGTCAAATGCACTTGATAAGTCCAGCATGACAAACGGCATTGAACGTTTCTTGTCGAGTTCACTAGCGATGTCATGCTGAACACGCAGTAGACTGTTTCTGTACTGTGAAGCATCTTATATGCTGATTGGTATTCTTCATGCAGCCCTTTCAACGTAAGATGGTCAAGCAATCGACGAACTGCAACTTTCTCAAAGATTTTGCCGACGGATGTTACATTTGACACTGGGCTGTACTTTTAGCTGGTCTTTGTTGAGAGTATCGGATTTCAGAAGCGGTTTTACTATTGCTGTTCTCAAAGTGATCCCTGCTTGAAGGTGTTATTCACTATTGCCACCAGACAAGGAACGTGTACACGTACTGTTGTCCTCAACAGCTCAGCGGGGCAAGAGCAGGCTGCACGTCTTTGGAGGCCATAGTCTGATTATGTTCTTAATTTCCTATTCACTCGTAGGTAGCAGTCAATTGAGTTCCTTTGACAAACGTTGGCTGGCCGAGTCGATAACACAGCCAGAATAGTATTCGTCATTGGCCAGCTTTGTGTGTATTTCCATTCTAATTAGTTGTGTTTTCTCATCAAAGTAGGTTGCGACGTCATTGCACAGTGTCTGAGTGTTATTGGATTGTGGAAGAATTATTCCCGGTGGCCTTAACACAGTGTTAACATACGAAATGTGAACTGTTGCAAGAATTTGTAATATTTCGTTTAAGTTCATATATTAATTGTAATGTAGACAATGACATTATAGTATTCAAGGTTTACCTTTCTTAAAATATATAGTATTTTGTAACTTGAAACAAAATGGGATCATATTGGATGTAATTACTAAATATAAGTATATTGGACATTTCATCACAGGTTATCTTTCTGATGATGCATATGCATATGTTGTCCGCTTAAGGAAATCGTACACTACGTAAATGTTATGTGTGTTCATTAGAGGTGAAATCTTCTTTGTTTCGAAAGTCCAAACGCTCCGATGAATATCGTGCTGTTGTAGTAGAGTTATAAGTGCCAATAAATAATTGATTAAATATGACATGCCATAACAGTTTTCAATTAGTCATTGGTGTTTCTAAATGTGAAATTGGAATTGAATGAATATACATCTCCTTGGTTATGATATGCCGTGTTTTGTGTTTGCATGTCGACCCACACCTCCATCTATTTTCATATATATATTTTGGCTGAAATGTGCCATGTTGTCTGCCAAGCCTATTGGGATCATTCGTAAATCGATGCCTTCCCAAAATTATTCTTCCGCGGGGTTGATAACGTAGGGAATCGATATTGATATAGCTGGAATTCCAGCCGCGGAATAGCGGAATAGCGTGTTCTTCAATATCAACATAAAGATAGTTCAGCCGTCTCCAACTGCGACACAGGATTATGAAACGTGTACATCCTGTTAATATGTTTTGAAGTCGCGAAGTCGTAACTTGTATCATATCAGTGTGCCACGCGTTAGCATGTCGTTGCTTCTTGTTCTTGCTCATGATGTCGTTGCTTCTTGTTCTTGCTCATGATGTCGTTGCTTCTTGTTCTTGCTCATGATGTCGTTGCTTCTTGTTCTTGCTCATGATGTCGTTGCTTCTTGTTCTTGCTCATGATGTCGTTGCTTCTTGTTCTTGCTCATGATGTCGTTGCTTCTTGTTCTTGCTCATGATGTCGTTGCTTCTTGCTTCTTGATGTCGTTGCTTCTTGTTATTGCTCGTGATGTCGTTGCTTCTTGTTCTTGCTCATGATGTCGTTGCTTCTGTTCTTGCTCATGATGTCGTTGCTTCTTGTTCTTCCTCATGATGTCGTTGCTTCTTGTTCTTGCTCATGATGTCGTTGCTTCTTGTTCTTGCTCATGATGTCGTTGCTTCTTGTTCTTGCTCATGATGTCGTTGCTTCTTGTTCTTGCTCATGATGTCGTTGCTTCTTGTTCTTGCTCATGAAGTCGTTGCTTCTTGTTCTTGCTCGTGATGTCGTTGCTTCTTGTTCTTGCTCTTGATGTCGTTGCTTCTTGTTCTTGCTCATGATGTCGTTGCTTCTTGTTCTTGCTCATGATGTCGTTGCTTCTTGTTCTTGCTCGTGATGTCGTTGCTTCTTGTTCTTGCTCATGATGTCGTTGCTTCTTGTTCTTGCTCATGATGTCGTTGCTTCTTGTTCTTGCTCATGATGTCGTTGCTTCTTGTTCTTGCTCATGGTGTCGTTGCTTCTTGTTCTTGCTCACGATGTCGTTGCTTCTTGTTCTTGCTCATGATGTCGTTGCTTCTTGTTCTTGCTCATGATGTCGTTGCTTCTTGTTCTTGCTCATGATGTCGTTGCTTCTTGTTCTTGCTCATGATGTCGTTGCTTCTTGTTCTTGCTCATGATGTCGTTGCTTCTTGTTCTTGCTTTATGATGTCGTTGCTTCTTGTTCTTGCTCATGATGTCGTTGCTTCTTGTTCTTGCTCATGATGTCGTTGCTTCTTGTTCTTGCTCATGATGTCGTTGCTTCTTGTTCTTGCTCATGATGTCGTTGCTTCTTGTTCTTCCTCATGATGTCGTTACTTCTTGTTCTTGCTCATGATGTCGTTGCTTCTTGTTCTTGCTCAAGATGTCGTTGCTTCTTGTTCTTGCTCATGATGTCGTTGCTTCTTGTTCTTGCTCGTGATGTCGTTGCTTCTTGTTCTTGCTCATGATGTCGTTGCTTCTTGTTCTTGCTCATGATGTCGTTGCTTCTTGTTCTTGCTCATGATGTCGTTGCTTCTTGTTCTTGCTCGTGATGTCGTTGCTTCTTGTTATTGCTCGTGATGTCGTTGCTTCTTGTTATTGCTCGTGATGTCGTTGCTTCTTGTTCTTCCTCATGATGTCGTTACTTCTTGTTCTTGCTCTTGATGTCGTTGCTTCTTGTTCTTGCTCAAGATGTCGTTGCTTCTTGTTCTTGCTCATGATGTCGTTGCTTCTTGTTCTTGCTCGTGATGTCGTTGCTTCTTGTTATTGCTCGTGATGTCGTTGCTTCTTGTTATTGCTCGTGATGTCGTTGCTTCTTGTTATTGCTCGTGATGTCGTTGCTTCTTGTTCTTGCTCGTGATGTCGTTGCTTCTTGTTCTTGCTCATGATGTCGTTGCTTCTTGTTATTGCTCATGATGTCGTTGCTTCTTGTTCTTCCTCATGATGTCGTTGCTTCTTGTTCTTGCTCATGATGTCGTTGCTTCTTGTTCTTGCTCATGATGTCGTTGCTTCTTGTTCTTGCTCATGATGTCGTTGCTTCTTGTTCTTGCTCATGATGTCGTTGCTTCTTGTTCTTGCTCATGATGTCGTTGCTTCTTGTTCTTGCTCATGATGTCGTTGCTTCTTGTTCTTGCTCATGATGTCGTTGCTTCTTGTTCTTGCTCATGATGTCGTTGCTTCTTGTTCTTGCTCATGATGTCGTTGCTTCTTGTTCTTGCTCATGATGTCGTTGCTTCTTGTTCTTGCTCATGATGTCGTTGCTTCTTGTTCTTCCTCATGATGTCGTTCTTCTTGTTTTGCTTTTGTTTCTTTTTTCTTGCTCATGATGTCGTTGCTTCTTGTTCTTGCTCATGATGTCGTTGCTTCTTGTTCTTGCTCATGATGTCGTTGCTTCTTGTTCTTGCTCATGATGTCGTTGCTTCTTGTTATTGCTCGTGATGTCGTTGCTTCTTGTTATTGCTCGTGATGTCGTTGCTTCTTGTTATTGCTCGTGATGTCGTTGCTTTTTGTTCTTGCTCGTGATGTCGTTGCTTCTTGTTATTGCTCGTGATGTCGTTGCTTCTTGTTATTGCTCGTGATGTCGTTGCTTCTTGTTCTTGCTCATGATGTCGTTGCTTCTTGTTCTTGCTCATGATGTCGTTGCTTCTTGTTCTTGCTCATGATGTCGTTGCTTCTTGTTCTTGCTCATGATGTCGTTGCTTCTTGTTCTTGCTCGTGATGTCGTTGCTTCTTGTTATTGCTCGTGATGTCGTTGCTTCTTGTTATTGCTCGTGATGTCGTTGCTTCTTGTTATTGCTCGTGATGTCGTTGCTTCTTGTTATTGCTCGTGATGTCGTTGCTTCTTGTTCTTGCTCATGATGTCGTTGCTTCTTGTTCTTGCTCATGATGTCGTTGCTTCTTGTTCTTGCTCATGATGTCGTTGCTTCTTGTTCTTGCTCATGATGTCGTTGCTTCTTGTTCTTGCTCATGATGTCGTTGCTTCTTGTTCTTGCTCATGATGTCGTTGCTTCTTGTTCTTGCTCATGATGTCGTTGCTTCTTGTTCTTGCTCATGATGTCGTTGCTTCTTGTTCTTGCTCATGATGTCGTTGCTTCTTGTTCTTGCTCATGATGTCGTTGCTTCTTGTTCTTGCTCATGATGTCGTTGCTTCTTGTTCTTGCTCATGATGTCGTTGCTTCTTGTTATTGCTCGTGATGTCGTTGCTTCTTGTTATTGCTCGTGGTGTCGTTGCTTCTTGTTATTGCTCGTGATGTCGTTGCTTCTTGTTCTTGCTCATGATGTCGTTGCTTCTTGTTCTTGCTCATGATGTCGTTGCTTCTTGTTCTTGCTCATGATGTCGTTGCTTCTTGTTATTGCTCATGATGTCGTTGCTTCTTGTTCTTGCTCATGATGTCGTTGCTGCTTGTTCTTGCTCATGATGTCGTTGCTTCTTGTTATTGCTCGTGATGTCGTTGCTTCTTGTTATTGCTCGTGATGTCGTTGCTTCTTGTTATTGCTCGTGATGTCGTTGCTTCTTGTTCTTGCTCGTGATGTCGTTGCTTCTTGTTCTTGCTCATGATGTCGTTGCTTCTTGTTCTTGCTCATGATGTAGTTGCTTCTTGTTCTTGCTCATGATGTCGTTGCTTCTTGTTCTTGCTCATGATGTCGTTGCTTCTTGTCTTGCAATTGCGTTTTCATGATGTCGTTGCTTCTTGTTCTTGCTCATGATGTCGTTGCTTCTTGTTCTTGCTCATGATGTCGTTGCTTCTTGTTCTTCCTCATGATGTCGTTACTTCTTGTTCTTCCTCATGATGTCGTTGCTTCTTGTTCTTGCTCATGATGTCGTTGCTTGTTGTTATTGCTCGTGATGTCGTTGCTTCTTGTTATTGCTCGTGGTGTCGTTGCTTCTTGTTATTGCTCGTGATGTCGTTGCTTCTTGTTCTTGCTCATGATGTCGTTGCTTCTTGTTCTTGCTCATGATGTCGGTGCTTCTTGTTCTTGCTCATGATGTCGTTGCTTCTTGTTATTGCTCATGATGTCGTTGCTTCTTGTTCTTGCTCATGATGTCGTTGCTGCTTGTTCTTGCTCATGATGTCGTTGCTTCTTGTTATTGCTCGTGATGTCGTTGCTTCTTGTTCTTGCTCTTGATGTCGTTGCTTCTTGTTCTTGCTCATGATGTCGTTGCTTCTTGTTCTTGCTCGTGATGTCGTTGCTTCTTGTTATTGCTCGTGATGTCGTTGCTTCTTGTTCTTGCTCATGATTCGTTGCTTCTTGTTCTTGCTCATGATATCGTTGCTTTTTGTTATTGCTCGTGATGTCGTTGCTTCTTGTTCTTGCTCATGATGTCGTTGCTTCTTGTTCTTGCTCATGATGTCGTTGCTTCTTGTTCTTGCTCATGATGTCGTTGCTTCTTGTTTTTTTGCTCATGATGTCGTTGCTTCTTGTTCTTGCTCATGATGTCGTTGCTTCTTGTTCTTGCTCATGATGTCGTTGCTTCTTGTTATTGCTCGTGATGTCGTTGCTTCTTGTTCTTGCTCATGATGTCGTTGCTTCTTGTTCTTGCTCATGATGTCGTTGCTTCTTGTTCTTGCTCATGATGTCGGTGCTTCTTGTTCTTGCTCATGATGTCGTTGCTTCTTGTTCTTGCTCATAACCACGCGACCTATTTCTGGGACAAATTGCAATAATAACGCGATTTTCAAATGTGTTAGCGCTATCGATTGCCTTTTCACCATGCACCGCAGGGTAATTGGACTATTTAAACATTATTAATACTTTACGAATACGAATAGGAATACATTTATTTCAGGTAAAAACCCATATACAATTGATACATGCATTAGCACATCTAAATAGTTTATAAAGGACCAAATATGTTTAAAAATGAATAGATAAACAATAAATAAGGTTATAAGTTAGATAAATGTAAAATTGTAGAAAAACAGATAAAATAATGAGCAATATACAGGGTGAAAAAATAAGTTATATAAACAACTTACTGACTTTAAAAATAATATTATATATAATAATAAATAAATAATAATAAAGTTATATGCGAGACATGATGACTATCTTACAGATTTACTGGGTACAACGAATTGGTCCATTTACTATTTCAAAGCAATTGTACATAACCCTAATCAAGTCATTATTAATGTAAGAAATGCGTTTTTTTAAACCATAAATGTTCTTACGCAATAGGGCGTCAAATGTATCAATAGCATTATTAGCAAACATGCTACTCGCGCTGTCCCGTCAGTTATATCCCAAAATCCGTCTATGCATATTGTTGTAGGCAACTTTAGCTTTTAAATAAGAGCCCTTATTAAAGTTAACCCATAATTGGCAACAATAAGTTGTACAGCAATATGCATGAAACATATATAGTTTAACACCCACGGAACAGTGGTGAAATAGAACTTTAAGAACATGACATTAAAGATAGTAAATAACAATGTAGGTAGGCATATAATCATGTATTCCTGTTAATGACGTTAAATCACTAGTACGGCGTATTTTACTTATGTTTTCTTTGTAGACGACGCTGCTGCGAAAAAGCATGCGCTATCGTTTGTGCAGTGGATACGAACGTGGAGCAATCGTACATTCACCACGGGCCTTTCAAGCGACAGAAACTCGGAAGAGAAAGAAAACATACTGGATGAGATGTTTAGTCGTCTCGTGGACCAAGTGGCCATTGCTCCGGCAGACCGTGGTTACAGTCGGGTCGACCACTTTGTGTCAGTCGCTAAAATAGGCGAGGTTTGAAAAGAGAAAGAGGCGAATTGCTGCAAATATTTGTCACATATTAGCTAGGATGTCGGTATAGTGAGTTACTGGCTATGAAAATATCAGTTTGCATAACGCCACCTTAGTTAGATGTATTACTTTTATTGTTGCAAGCTACTAATTCACAACAGCTACAGCTCGTATACCATACTTGTCAAGTCAATAGATAACTACAACAGCATATATATATATATATATATTAACATATACATATTAACGTATATAAATATATATGCATGTATGTATGTATGTATGTATGTGTGTGTGTGTGTGCGTGTGTATGTGTGTGTGTTGTATGTGTGTGTATGTATTTATGTATGTGTGTATGTGTGTGTATGTATGTATGTATGTATGTATGTATGTGTTGTATGTATGTATGTGTGTGTATGTATGTATGTATGTATGTATGTATGTATGTATGTGTATGTGTGTATGTATGTATGTATGTATGTATGTATGTATGTATGTATGTATGTATGTATGTATGTATGTATGTATGTATGTATGTATGTATGTATGTATGTATGTATGTATGTATGTATGTATGTATGTATGTATGTATGTATGTATGTATGTATGTATGTGTATACGTTAATGCGTGTAATTGATTGACAACTGAAGACATGCCAGTTATCTGGGCTATGTTGCTTTTGTGCTTATGTTGCCTATGTATGTATGTATGTATGTATGTATGTATGTATGTATGTATGTATGTATGTATGTATGTATGTATGTATGTATGTATGTATGTATGTATGTATGTATGTATGTATGTATGTATGTATGTATGTATGTATGTATGTATGTATGTATGTATGTATGTATGTATGTATGTATGTGTATACGTTAATCGCGTGTAATTGATTGACAACTGAAGACATGCCAGTTATCTGTTATATTGCTTTTGTGCTTATGTTGCCTCACCTAAGTTGGATCGCATGCGTTAATGTAATATACTTATTGAAATAGTAATTTCATATACATTTTAAGTTGTTTAATCAAATTACAAAAGTATCGAATTATGTCAGCGCCACTCGGAGCCAATGTAAATCACCCTTTCAAGAAGCTATTAAATTTACCAATACGAACTATACACGAATAATAATAAGTAAAGAGTATATTCGCATCGATCACTACAATTATCTGTATTAAAAATAATGATCTTCACAAATATGTGACGCCATGCCGAGCTACAGACGTATGAATAAAATATAGTGTTTGTGTTAGTAAACTGTGTTAGTCACAGCTGGGTCGCTGCAGTTTGTTTGTTTAACTGCACAATGTATTAATTATCGTTAATATTTTCGTTATGTTCAGTTGTTCTAGCGGCACCATGTAATTAGACGATGCACATTAATTGCGATGACAAATCTGACAATTGTGGTTTAATACCGTCAATTTAGAAGCCATCGCTGTGTAACGTGAACCTCGTCTTTTTCTTTCATTAAATGACCACCGGTCGACCTGCTGACCGTTATTGTCATTGATTCTCAGAGTTGTTTTTCTCTAGAATGAATGAGGCCACTACAGGTTACACATTTAGTTCTTTTTCTTCGCGTGGCATAGACGCCAGATAGAAGGGACCACCGGCTTTTAGTGTATATTCCAAAATAACACGCAAATGTGGGATTGAACCACCGTCCGTCCTCTCGATGGACAGTCCGGCGACTACCGCGCGACGACCGCTGCCCACTTGTTATGTAGTGGAACATGTTTCTATAATAAATCGTTATTATCACTTCGTGATAGGAGGAAGCTTTCAAGAGCGCCGACCGTGCACTGTACAAAAAAGCCAAGTACAGTGTCGACAAAGCGACAGTGAAAACTGACTACAGGCGCAAACTCGAAGGCCAGTTCCTGTCTCACGATACCGGCTCTGTCTGCCAGGGACTCCAGTGCATTACTGGCTACAACCAAAAGCATTCCATCCCTGGCTTTGATTCAACAACACCGGACAACGTTAACAACTGCTACGCCCGCTTCCTTCGATCATTAGAATTTGACGTCTATAACAGTCAGCCTCCCCGACTCTGCTGTGCCACTCCCTCCTCCCTTCACTGTTCAAGAGCACGAGGTGAGAAAGCTATTCGAGCAACAGGGCAACAGGAAAACAGTTGGTCCTGGCAACGTTTCCACATCCACATTGAAACACGGCGCTAATGAATTAGCACCTGTATTCACTTACCTATTTAACGCCTTTCTCAATCTGCACATTGTTCCTGTTTTAAGGCAGCAACCATAATTCCGATAAAGAAGAAGCCAAAAGTGAAAGCGATGAACGACTTCCGTCCCGCGGCTCTGACGTCAGTGGTGGTGAAGGTATTGGAGCGACTGGTCCTTACATATCTGAAGTATGTCACCAACGCCAGCATGGATCCACTGCAGTTCGCTTACAGGGAAAACCGATACACTGATGATGCTGTTGCCTTGGCCCTGCAATTTGTGATGTAGCACTTGGAGGCTCCGAACAGATATGAACGCATCCTGTTCGTAGATTACAGTTCCGCCTTCAACACGGTCCTCCCTCAGAAACTGTTCGACAAACTTCAGCTGCTGTCATTAGACTCATCAATGTGTTATTGTCGTCAGGACTTTTTATTACAGCGATCACAGATTGTTAAAATGAATGGTATTGTCTCCAGCACAATTACCTTGAACATTGGAACTCCTCGGGGATGTGTCCTTTCCCCGCTGCTATACTCCTGTGTACAAATGACTGTGCTTCCCATCACTCATCCGTACAACTTTTAAAGTTCACAGATGACACGCCATTAGACACAGGCTGGTGTCGTAGTGTGACAATAACAACCTTCTACTGAACGCGTCCAAAACTCGAGAGATGGTCGTAGATTTTAGAAAGAGGAAAACCGCACTTGCTCACATTATTAGTAATGATGACTATATCGAAAGGGTGGACTGTAATTTCTAGGCACGATAATATCTAGTGACTTGGGTTGGGAAAATAACACAGATGCTGTCGTAAAAAAGACTCAACAAAGGCTGTGTTTCCTGCGCCAACTAAGGCTGATGAGGGAGATTCTTGTTCAGTTTTATCGTTCAGCTGTTGAGAGTATTCTTGCATTCTCAATATGTGCATGGTTCGGCGGCATCAGCCGGCGCCAGAGGAGCAAGCTTGGCAGAGTGGTGATAACAGCTTTCAAAATTGTCGGTAGTGAACTCACCTCTCTCACACCTATATACAACGGCAGATCCAAAAAAGAGCTGGCAATATTATTATCTCAGACCATCATCTGTTCGAATTATTACCGTCAGGCAAACGTTTTAGAATGATTAAAATGATTCAGTGATTCAAAAGACTTTATTGTCCATTTAAAACATCACATTAAAAACACAAAGTGTGCAGTTGCACAGTAAAATGACAGTAATAAGATTGGTGAGCCATAATATATACGGCTAATAAGACACATTAAAATTGTTATAATACTAATCAGCACTAAAATTAAGTATATCAATAAGTACTCTAAATAATAAATAAATAAATAAGCAAGTGATATTCCCTAAAAGGTTCTTTGATAAGACACAATATGATAACATTAATAATATTTACTAAAATTGGTAAATAAATAAGATTAGATAAATCAGTATAATAAGTTTATGGAATAAAAGAAGTATACACTACATTAGAATTTAGCATTCAAAATTTAAATGGTAGAGGGTATAAACGTTTTCTTGAATAGGTTCTTTTTAGTTAGTGGAACGTTTAGACGTCTCCCTGACGGAAGTTTCTGAAAAGACTCATTCAGAGAAGGTGTAGAATCGTACAATATTTGTTTGGCCTTCCTTTTCATTGCAGCATTGTATATACTGGACAGGTCTTTCTGTTCGTTACCAATCAATTTGCTAGCTGTGGTGACAACACGAGCAAGCTTTAGTTTATTCTTTGCTCTGACATTGTCATACCACGTGATTAAGTTAAAAGATAGAACGCTCTCTATTAAACCCCTGTAAACAAGTTGGAGAATGTGCTGTCTAACACCGAAACTTTTCAGATTTCTCAGTAGGAACAGTCGTTGTTGCGCTTACTTGTAAACATAATAAACATGATCACAGAATGACAAGCTTTCATCAAATCATGTACCTAGGTACTTGAAACTCTCCACTGTTTGTACTTCATGATTATCTATGAATATTGGTTTTGTTGGCTGAATAGTACTTTCCCTCCAAACATTAACTCTTTAGTTTTAGTTGTATTCAGTTCCTTCGATTTGAAGGAGATAATCGGAAAGAGAGTATTCATCTTTCATACGACCTACAAGGGCCATGTCATCTGCATATATAATCAGGGTAAGAAATTAGTTGCTAGACGATATGTCGTTTGTATATATTGAAAACAGAATGGGGGAAAGGGCGCATCCTTGTGTACCTCCGGTATTTACTGCGATTTCGTCCGACAGCACGTGATCTCACAGAGGAGCGTTCAGTCTGACGCGCTGCGGCCGATCACATAGAAACGGTCTAATCCATAGAATAAGGGCAGGATTAACCTCCAGGTTCAACAACTTCTTAATCAGAACATGGGTTTGTATAGTATTAAAGGCCGACGAAAAGTCCATGAATAGGACATGGACGGTAGTTCCAGAAGTCTCTATATGTATATGACTAGCAATTAAATTGAACAAAGACCCTAACGTGGTATCCGGTTTGCGTTGCGCGCGCAGTACCACGAGAGTAATCCAAATGGATACAAGTCAAAACGGCGACAAATCCAAAACGGCGACAACCAAAACGGCGACAACCAAAACGGCGACACGCCAAAACGGCGAGAGACCAAAACGGCGACACATCCAAAACGGCGACACGCCAAAACGGCGACACATCCAAAATGGCGACAACCAAAACGGCGACAACCAAAACGGCGACACATCCAAAACGGCGACACGCCAAAACGGCGGCACATCCAAAACGAAGACAACGAAGACGGCGACAACCAAAACGGTGCATGTCGCCGTTTTGACAGTGTCGCCGTTTTGGATTTGTCGCCGTCTTGGATATAAGTCAACACGGCGTTTTGGAGAGAAATCAAGTTGGATGTGTCGCCGTTTTGGTTGTCGCCGTTTTGGTTGTCGCCGTTTTGACCGGTACCCATTCAGGATACAAGTCAACACAGCCTTTTGGAGAGAAATCAAGTTGGATTTGTCGCCGTTTTGGCGTGTTGCCGTTTTGGTTTTGTCGCCGATTTTGATTTGTCGCCGTTTTGGAAACAACCAAATCGGCGGGGTATGTCGCCGTTTTGGCGTGTTGCCGTTTTGGTTTTGTCGCCGATTTTGATTTGTCGCCGTTTTGGAAACAACCAAATCGGCGGGGTATGTCGCCGTTTTGGCGTGTTGCCGTTTTGGTTTTGTCGCCGATTTTGATTTGTCGCCGTTTTGGAAACAACCAAATCGGCGGGGTATGTCGCCTTTTTTGCGTGTCGTCGTTTTGGTTATCGCCGTTTTGGTTTGTCGCCGTTTTGACCGGTACCCATCCAACTGAATAGCGATGTTCTTGATCACGGAGATAAACCCATTATGTAAATAAATAAAATAAAGTAATCAGTTGTTCAATGGGTAAATTGTGACGTTCATCTTCTTGGTCTTAAATTATAATTTATAGAAGGTGGTGACTTTAATCTATATTTAAATGATAATGTCGTGTAATGTTTAATTAATTTCTGGTGCAGAAGGGGCCTACGTTGTTCCCTATTGGCAGTCACTGCTAATGACATCAGTTACTCGAGTGAATCCACTCCAAAACGCGATTGCCTGGGGTAGCGGTCTTGAAGATTGACTTTGTTTATTTATATCTGAAAGGGTCACATGAGCAAGTGATCTCGGATGGTCGAGTGGTACACGGGTTACTCGAGTTACGCGCATAGCTCAATCGAAGTTGGCCTTGAAGTGACCCAGCACAAACACAGCCTGGTCAATTGACTACTGATCGTTGCGTGGTACACTCGGCGTCACGCTCGGCTGTGCTGTAGAGTGAGGGCCACGAATGGGTACAAGAACGACCGTCACATGGCCGAGTTCACGGGCAGGTAGTGGGGTCGGAACGAGATTGTCAATACTTCGTACGATGGCGTGCTGATGCCTTATCGTGCGCACAAATCAGTGACTCATTTGTCATTCCCCATCACGCACAGCCTACCTCCAATGCTTTTATCGGTCTTAATCTTATTTCTGTCAATACATATCGTGGTGTAACCGTCAAGTCCAACATCTGTGGTTTGTTCTGACAGCCAGGTTTCGGTAAAGTATAGTAGGCTGCTTCGTCCGTAGTCCGAATCGTGCACAATTAGGGTCGACAGTTCATCCATTTAATTTCGAATAGACGGCACATTAGATAATGTTATTGCTGGAAGTGGCGGTCGGTAACCAGACTTCTCGAGGCGATTCCCCACTCTCGCTCTCGAGCCACGTTTCTTCTTATTGCTTGTACATTTAGGAATGTCAAATTCGAGGTTCGGAGGAAATGTATTCGGTTCGTATTGTAAACTCAGCAGGTACTCACGGCTATAGTGATGTGGTGCAATCATGTTAAACTGAGCTAATTACTAATAAACTAACATATAATATAAAATAACGAATGCAAAACAGCATAGGTTAATATTTATCACGTAAAGAGCGCAAAATGTACACGGCTAGATGTGTTGTTTTCCTTAGTAGCAATCTGTCTAACCAACATAAAAAACAACCAATCAACCAACTACTCCTGTCCGATTACCACCACCATTGAATGGGTGATGTTATCTCACCTTGCTTATTGAGTTTCATCCAACGTTCCCGCCATGAGCATTTGATGTTGTGAGTCTCCATTGCAAGAAGGCGTAGCCCAGAATTTCGAATGCGAGAATGTGTGTCTTCGAACGGGGCAGCTAGATCTTCCTCTGTGCGAAAATACCAAGGAGCAAGTGTTGTCAGAAGTTCGTCCTGAAAATTATTTTGTAAACATTAAGACACAAAAAACATATCAGTGGTAGAATACAACGGTGTGCTGCTCTGTATAGAGTAGAATACAACGGTGTGCTCCATTGTATAGAGTAGAATACAACGGTGTGCTCCATTGTATAGAGCAGAATACTATGGTGTGTTGCTCTGTTTAGACCATAATACAACGGTGTGGTGCACTGTATAGAGTACAATACAACGGTGTGATGCTCTGTATAGAATAGAATACAACGGTGTGGTGCACTGTATATAGTAAAATACAATGGTGTGGTGCACTGTAGGCAGTAGAATACAACGATGTGATGCAATGTATAGAGTAGAATACAACGGTGTGGTGCATTTTATAGAGTAGAATACAACGGTTTGCTGCACTGCATAGAGTAGAATACAAAGGTATGTTGCACTGTATAGAATAGAATACAATGTTGTACTGCACTGTATAGAGTAGTCTACAACGGTGTGGTCCATTATAGATAGTACAATACAACGGTGTGCTGCACTGTATAGAGTAGAATGCAATGGTGTGGTGCACTGCATAGAGTAGAATACACCGGTGTGGTGCAATGTAGAGAGTAGAATACAACGGTGTGCAGCACTGTATAGAGTAGAATACAATGGTGTGGTGCAACGTAGAGAGTAGAATACAACGGTGTGCTGCAGTGTATAGAGTATAATACAACGGTGTGGTGCACTGCATGTACAAGCTCCTTGGCTCTACACAACAGAAACGTCTCCCAGTCTCGGGCAGATTGTTCTTCAAACACACGCTGTTCATGAGAGCCTTCCGCGAAATATGCCCAAAACACTTCTGGTGACGTCACGTCTGGGCGACAACAATTTACGCCAGCTATAGCTTAGCACATATTTCGATACATTGTGCAATAGAACATAGTATGTCTTATATACCTGATGTGAATTAGTTTTAAATATGTAGCGGAAAACATATAAAACAATTGTTTGACATAATTTAGCACAATATTGTGGAAAATTGACAAAATCTAAATGACATGATGAAAGTTTATGAAACTAGTAATATAAAAAGTATGTTTATCTGAATGAAATATGTTCAAAATATTATAGGTTACGATGTTTCTATTGTTGTTGAGTAACTAGACCTTACGTTAACTAATAATAAACATAAGAAAGTTTGAAATAGTATATTGACATTGATGTAGCGAATCACCATTGAGTCAAATTAATCACCTGTTGATGGTATAAATGAGAGCACTGTGGATATTCGGAAAATATGACTCTCGTCTTAGAAGGATGGGTGAAATGTAAATGTACATAAACATAGATAGATTGACCTCTTGACAGATAGGCCTGCGGATTGCTCGCCGATTATAAGAACCGTTTTATGCTTGGACTTTTGTGTGTGTGTGAAATGATAATAAAATTCAATTCATTAACAATGACAGGACACTTAGGTAGACTGTCCACTACAGTACCTGACAATAAAGAACCCCCTTCCCAAAATGATATATTTCCAAATAGTTTTTGATGAATTTAAACATTTACTTTTTCGATAAAGTGTCTTACGTTGGGGAAAAAAATGACACCCTTTTGGAAAGGGGGATTAGGTGAATCTTTTTGTGTTTATCAAAAAACCCCCCCTGGATTGGGGGAAAAAACCCACTAGTATCTGGGGGTCAAAGTAAATAGAAACAACTTTGGGTCATGTTGGATAAACAAAGGGTTTCCCGTTAGCTTGGGTCACACAACCCAAAATCTCCCTCTGGCAGATGTCTAAACACCGTCAAACTTCCCCAAAAGCCCAAAACATTTGACTGTCTGGGGACAAAAATTTGCCGAACACCAACAACTTTGCTAGCAATTTTTTTACCTGAGGAAATTTTTAAAACAATATCTTGTTGACTAATTCAATATTTGGGAAAATCCAAATCTAAAAACAATAAAATTTTGAAACAAAAAAAAATTTATCTAATTTGTTCAAAATTTCTGTTTCTTTTTGGTAACTACAACTAAAAACCACCAAATTTAATAGTATTGAAAATTACAGAATCCCTTGAGTCAAAACACCTTTTTGGGACTGTTAATATCGGAAAAAATCCCTTAGGGAGGTTTCCCCCCCTTTTCCTCTTGAAAAAGGTCGGTGGCTTAATAAGACTGTAAAAATACTTTGGTTTTAAAAAATAAAAAATTTTTAACGAGGGAAATTTAGTTGCCTACATCCCATTTACTTTTACGTAACCGTAACAAGGTGGTTTCCATTCATTTTTACATTTTAAGCCTATTTAATAAATTTTATATTTAATTTTAAATTTATATTTTAATAATATTTTAAAACATTTATTCAATATCCAGTTATAAAAAGGGGAAAACCCCGTCCGAGTCTAACACCACCGAGCCCTAGGCGTAACGGGGGGAAGGAACAAAGTTTTCAAAATTGTGAACGATCCTTCGGTTTTAAAATGAATATCCAATGCCGGGGATGTTTTTTTTAGTAAAATTGGGTATTTGTGTATAAAACCTTTTCGTATCATTGAGAATTTGTTTGTTATTTTTGTGAACAACTTTGTGTGGTTTTTCTAACCTTAGTTTTGGCTACGCCTTTGCCAATAATGTTCCCAGGTAAATACAATACTTTTCATTCCAAAATGTTCTACCGCCGCCTACTAACTACAGCACCCAACAACACAACGCATTATTACCCAAAACTCAATAACCATGAAAACTCCTTTGGAAATTAAACGCCTTTTACCAAATCGGAAAAAAAAATTTTTAGAACTTTAAGATACCAAAATCTTAAAATTGGCCAAACGTACTGGTCAATTTTGGTGTTTTGTTTTCGAAAACGGATCAAGTGTCAAATTTTTGTTTCCTTGACATCGAACCCGGGGCGATGTTTAAAGGAAACCGAAATTTGAAAAAATGATCCGTATTCGTCAAAACACCAAATTGACCCGTGTAGCAATAGAATTTCTAGTATTTTGGGGTTTTTCCAAAATATTCGGTGTAAAAAAGTGGGAAAACCCCCCCCCCCCCCCCCCCCCCCCTTTTTTTTTTTTTTTTTTTTTTTTTTTTTTTTCTTGAGTTGTAAAACGGTTAAAAGATACTGCTAAACACAGGGTTCTCTATGGGAGAGCAAGTTTAGCTTGCTGCACCTCCATAGTACTACAATCTTAAAAAAAAAAAAAAAAAAAAAAAAAAAAAAAAAAAAAAAAAAAAAAAAAAAAAAAAAAAAAAAAAAAAAAAAAAAAAAAAAAAAAAAAAAAAAAAAAAAAAAAAAAAAAAAAAAAAAAAAAAAAAAAAAAAAAAAAAAAAAAAAAAAAAAAAAAAAAAAAAAAAAAAAAAAAAAAAAAAAAACCCCCCCCCCCCCCCCCCCCCCCCCCCCCCCCCCCCCCCCCCCCCCCCCCCCCCCCCCCCCCCCCCCCCCCCCCCCCCCCCCCCCCCCCCCCCCCCCCTTTTTTAAGTATGTAATATTATATTATAAAATATTAATATATATATATATATATATATATATATATATATATATATATATATATATATATATATTACAACATTTACAAATACAATGTTCCTTTTGAGTAAATTTATACACCGCCGACATAAAAAAAGTCTTGTCAGGCGTAAACGGGATGGAACCTGGTATCAAAGTAAATTGCAAAATTGTGAAACAGAGTTCCTACGGTTTCTGAACTGAATGTATCCAATAGCCTGGTACTGTATTTATTCTTAGTGTATTCAATTGTTTATATTGTACCGATAACTATTAAACACACTTGTAAAACGGTGACATTTTGAGAAACGTTACGGTGTCTGCCAAATAATTGTTAAATGTCGAAAGCACATTTGGTAGTTGTTGTCTGCTAAAAAACACCCAGTTGGCATTTGCAACTCAGTGTTCACCATGATACGTCACAATACGTCTTTCATAATCCGTTAACTGTTAACTACCGCCGCCAAAATAACCTTACAGTCCCCACTTAAAAAACGTACCTTTTACCACCCCCAACCACTGCAACCACCATCACTATTTGGAAAATTAACAACAGCAACAATAACATATATACAACTAAACGAAATAAGTTAAGATAAGAGACTTTAATGCATACCTAGTAAATCTCTCACTATTGGCCAAACGTACTGCTCAATTTCCCATGATGTAGTTGTTAGATCGCCATATCGGCCATCACCAGTGTACAAAGTCTGTTCTCCTGTGACATCGACCTTTTCCTTGTTCGCCATGATTCAAGAGGAAACCTGAAATAAGAACAAATGATACCGTATTCGTACAAAACACCAAATTGACCCAGTGATCAGCAATAGCCAATGTCTACGTATTGTGTGTATCTGTCAACACGTATTCGGCTCGTAAACATAGTCCGGGAAAGTGGTAACAAAAACAGACCAGACCCATATATTAACCGGAGGATTTTACCACCTGAGAAAATTATATCTGCAGTTTTTTTGGGTAACATAATGACAGTTGTGTTGCCTAGTTGGAGTGCTGTGGACGTCATACGCTAGGCACTGGACGTGAGAGGACAGTCTTGTGTAACAGTGCAATATGTAGTGCTATATTTACCTGGGAAGCATTCATCTTGGCCGACTAAGGCGTACGCATCCACAAAACATAAGGTGGATAGAAACAAAACCCACCAGCAAAGCAGTTGCATTACACGGAAAAGTATAACAACTTCATAAAACAATTATATCTTCAGAGTGATACTGCAGAAATGCGTTTGTGTCACTACACAAACAGTAGGCCCTAATTTCTTGATAACAAAACAAGACCACCTACCTCGCCTGTGCGAGATGCAATTTGTCAGTGTTACTATGCGAAGGTGATCCAGACAAATGCTGAAAACGTTTGGCTTCTCCTCGTATGAGCACGCACCTAGCTCGTGCTCGGTGCGTGTTAGCACTGCTGGCATCGTGGTTGTTTACACCGTTGTTTACACCACTCAAGAACTATTCCGACAACTCAACATGTTTCCTGCGACGACAATATGTACGCTGTAAACACTGATGAGAGGAGGTTTACACAGGCATCTAAATATACAAATTTCATGTAGAAATAGGGCGTTGAAAATGTAAACAAATAGTACATGGAAAACACCACCTCTGTTTTGTCCGTACGCGTACGTAAAATGCATATATGTCAGGTACTGTAGTGGACAGTCTACCTAAGTGTCCTGTCATTGTTAATGAATTGAATTTTATTATCATTTCACACACACACAAAAGTCCAAGCATAAAACGGTTCTTATAATCGGCGAGCAATCCGCAGGCCTATCTGTCAAGAGGTCAATCTATCTATGTTTATGTACATTTACATTTCACCCATCCTTCTAAGACGAGAGTCATATTTTCCGAATATCCACAGTGCTCTCATTTATACCATCAACAGGTGATTAATTTGACT
>JAODUO010001005.1:5000-10000 GCA_025642075.2 Ridgeia piscesae
GTTGGCAGACAGTGAGGACGAGGGCAGAGATGGAAGGTTGGCAGATAATGATCTAATGAGCTACCCACCATTATTCCCGAACAACAAAATATTTTCACATATCATACTTATGGCACTCGCATGTGATTTCACAATGTTGGGCATTAAAAATCGTGTGTGTGTGTGTGTGTGTGTGTGTGTGTGTGTGTGTGTGTGTGTGTGTGTGTGTGTGTGTGTGTGTGTGTGTGTGTGTGTGTGTGCGTGCGTGCGTGCGTGCGTGCGTGCGTGCGTGTGTGTGCATATGTGTATTCAGTTACCTGTCGCGATGTAGAAGTCGTTATCTATGACGGAAGTGTAGATGTTGGCTCGGTAGATGAGTCTATCTTTGTAGTTATACCAGTATATGTAGCCACGTCTCCCATCCAACGCCACCGCACTGATTTTACCTGTGACAGCAACAACCATCCTGCGACCCTCCTCAAAGTACATGTTGTCTAAAGCACAAGCTTCAGAACAAGTATGGGTGTTGCAAAGTCGAAAAACTTTCACAATTTTTTAAGACAAGCTACGAATGCTTTTCACAGCCATAATAATATTAAAATGTGTCTGCTAGTTTTCATTGTGTTCTACAACAACACATTGTAAAATGTACCAATTCCTTTAAAATGATCTAACGGAAACGTACTGATTGTATCATAATTGCAAAAGCTGTTTACTTTCATTAAGGTCTTGCAATCTGATCTTAATGTGTACTTTTCGCTGTATAGTGCTCATACAACATTAACGCATTGTTGAAAAACCAGTAATGTAATACAAGTAATCAATAATATGTGCAAGTCCTTCGCGCTTACATATTAACTAGGCATATTGTTCTAAATATAAAACAATTACTGATTCCACTAACACTGGTATAAACTGGTGAACATTATTTGTGTTTATCTTCCAAAATTATTTATTTTACAAAATAAATACTAAACATCGTTATTTACAATGGAGTTACGAACTTTTACAAGATTTGTTTGTGCAACTTAAAACAACAAGCGTGTCTTAAATAAATAAGCTGGTAAAACGTCTGCGATCGCAACACAAGGTGGCGTCACTTTGCCACCAGTTTCACAGAATACAATTGCTATCGCTAAATTAGTTTTGTAATGTATACTAGTCTAGTAGTAAACATATCTTGTACTTAATTAGAAATTACCACACGCACGCAATTATATAATTGAAAGTTAATTGGATATATACAAATATTAAACAAGTCATCCTTATAAGCACCATAATATTAATAGAACTTTACAAAAACCGATTCCGTCTCGGTAAGTTTTTCATATGTAATACAATATACATCAAATCTAATATTCATAGTATTTGTACAATATGAATACATAATTCAGCGCTACAAACGTGTCCTTTCGTGACCGTTTACTTTGCGAATTGTTGTCCTGTAATTTCTGCTCATTGTAGGAACAAAATCCTATTAAAGCTGCTGTTAAAATGGAGGAAATGTGACACGCCAGTCTCGTCTGCCGCCATATCGTTTTATGCTATTTTGCCATGTTCATTCATGATCCGGTGTCGCGCTTACATTTTTCCGGCGTTATAAATGTTCCGATTGACGTTTCTGCGCATGCGCAATATATGTAAAATCATCAATGTGCAGCGAAAAGACAAAGCATTTATGGTATAAATACTACGGGTTGTTCGTTAGGATGTATATAACCTCTCAGCAAAGTTATTTGTCGCAAATTAACACGAGGCAAACCAGTTTTGAGGCATATTTTGATAGCAAGCGTAAATCACGTGACAGTAGTGCGCCATAATCCGTGACAGTGATTTATAAAAAAAACGTAATATTTTATTGCATTGAACGACATTTTAAGAAACTCTTCACAGTAATCATCACAGGAAAGTTAATTAACAGTTCGTGGTATTTATACCGAAAATGCTTTGTTGTTTTGCTGGACATTAATGATTTTACATTTATTGCGCATGCGCAGAAACGTCAATCGGAACGTTTTTAACGACCGGAAAAATGTAAGCGCGACACCGGTCCCCAACGACTCGAGCGTGCCGGCGTAGGGGAAGGGGAAGTTAGTTGATACAGTTTTTGTTGAACTCAACACTGAGGGGTAGTTATGATGGAGTCAGTGACGAGTGTTGTACTAAAACACAGACCTATTTGTTAGGCACATCTCTGAGGAAGGTAGGATGTACTGAGTCACTTTACATTTGGATTTGGTGGGTCTACCAAAATATGTAAACATATTGTCAAACGTATCAACTAACCCTGCAGGTAGGGTTAGTTGACAAAAACCATAGGGTTAGTTGATACACACTCAGACTATTTGATACGCATTCAAATGTCCTTGACCAGAACTACTTTTGAACGTATTAAACTATGTGCGAGATATTTTTATTAAACAAATTAATCACATTACTTTAATTACTTTATGGTTAGTGTGGTGTAGTTATTTTATGTCACGTTTTAGCTGTAAATTACCAACCGAGCTTTACAAGACTATAGTCATATTCTGTTCAACGAATTGACACCCAATTCCACCATAATTCCAATATTATGAAATCCCATTAGTTCGTTGAATACTAGTCTACGTGATTATAGGTAAACACATACATTCGGTAAGAACATCAGCCTTTAGGCCCTGTCTCTGTAGTTATCACGACACTGGCAATAACAGAGATATTATATAAGGAACATCTTACTGAATCTGTACCAATCACAACGATGATAACACATATAGGAAACACTACACATTTTTATATTTAAATGAGCTGTTTTTATCATCAAACTAACTAAATTAGGATCATAACTATGTTGAACCAGAGATCAATCCAAACCACGCGAGGCGTGAACCATAACATCACATCAACTGTATTAGCTCTAAGCCTTTTATTTGTGCGAAATTAGTAACGTAATTACCTTTAGAATAACATCTTTAAACTTGATATTGAGGGCATAACGTATAAGAAACACCATTTAGTATGGAATGACTGAAGACATGCATGCATTTGCTAAGATGGTGGATTCAAGACTTTACAAATATCATACTTAGAAGGGTAACAATACCCCCTGTAATTGACCACTATTAGGTTTATTTCTGAAAACATATTGTTGTCATAGTAAGTGCACATACATCTTGTTCACGGTTTTACTTTAGGAGAGAATTATAATAACGACACTTTTGCAGAAACCATGTGCTTCCTTTGCTCCCGTCTTCTAGAATTCTCCATAGGAAATGCATAATGTACTTATTCAACACTAGATGGCAGAACCAGTACAGGTTGTACAGGTTGTGACAGAATGAGGGGGTGCGTTGTCGCGCTTACATTTTTCCGGTCGTTAAAAACGTTCCGGTTGATGTTTCTGCGCATGCGCTATAAATGTAACATAATCAATGTCCAGCGAAACAACGAAGCATTTTCGGTATAAATGCCACGAGCTGTTCGTTAACTTTCATGTGATGATTACTGTGACGAGTTTCTTAAAACGTCGTTCAATGCAATAAAATATTACGTTTTTTATCAATCACTGTCACGGATTATGGCGCACTACTGTCACGTGATTTACGCTTGCTATCAAAATATGTCTCAAAACTAGTTTGTCTCGTGTTAAATTGCCACAAATAACTTAGCTGATAGGTTATATACATCCTAATGAACAGCCCGTAGTATTTATACCATAAATGCTTTGTCTTTTCGCTGCACATTGATGATTTTACATATATCGCGCATGCGCAGAAACGTCAACCGGATCGTTTATAACGCCGGAAAAATGTAAGCGCTACAGCGTATCAATCAACTCTCCCTTCCGCTAACTGCCACAGCAGAAACCTAAGTTGTACGATTGATAGGTTTCCATCCAACAAAATATTACTGTAGAAGGTGGAAAGTATTATGAAGATAAGTTATTATTTTAATATTGTTTGCGTATTCCAGTAATTTGTTTTACTTTGAATACTCACACGGGCAATTATGTATAGTCTCGTTAAGTATCGCTGAAAACTGACCGGAAACGAGACTCTGTGGGGTGTTCTATTAAATTCCTTATTCTGCAGTGGGGTTACTAAAATTATTTGTTCACAATGAAGCATTTACAACATTTGTTTGTGCAACTAAAAATAAGCATGTTTTAAATAAATTAGCTGGTAGAGGGTGGTGTTGTTATTAGCTATTGTGTGTATTGGCCAAGCTTACCTAAGTCAGGAAGGAACGTTTCTGGTGAGCCGTATGTAGGCGGTATCACAGAGAAATCTACTGGAATCTTCCAGATTGCTGTCTTGGTACTAAAAAATACGACATCGATTTGTCCACCATCTGAAAGGAATTTAAACAGATTTAGCAATATTTAGCAAAATTACCATTCCGTGCATACCAGATGGCAAGTGGACAAGAAACCGTTTGGCTTACTAAGAGTCTAACATTTGTACACAGGTCTACACGTAGACAATAAGGTATGTATCATGTCCTTTGGAAGTATCTGCCACTGTTGTCTTAAATACTGTTGCGAGCGATTATATACAATCTACATAACATTGTTTCCTTTCATGTGCGAATACCGCCTGATATTTGCATATTTCATTCACCAAAGAAAGTGAGTTGGAAATACGAAACAAAACTGTCATAACTATTTTCGTGTCGTGTGCGCTAGTCTTTCTACCCTTCTTAATTTAGTAATTAAAATGTTTTTCATCAGTACTTTCATACCCTTCCAGTATCATGAATTGTGTACGTGTTCTCCGCTAAACTACCCATTGCATTAAGTAACTGCTGCAGTGTTCACAAGGTAACACATGTACAAAATGAAACCACGCGCTGAATCAAGCCAATTAAAAAAATCAAAACGTGAATCGGTAGGTAAATAATTTCACCCGTTTTAAACAAATGATATTACAATCATAACATAATGAATCCCATTAGGCTTTATCTGTCGTATATAGACAGGCGCAGATATACGTAAAATTCTGCATACGAAATCCAAACATTTCGTGACAAGTGTGTACCGA
>JAODUO010001005.1:12500-52500 GCA_025642075.2 Ridgeia piscesae
GAAGAGGAGGGAGGGAGGAGGGAGGGAGGGAGGGAGGGAGGGAGAGATGGGGAGAGACAGACACACGCACACGCATGCACACACGCACACACATACACACACACACGCACAGATTTTTTTAAATTCTATTTGATGGATGATGTAATGGATACGGAGAACAAAAAAAGAAGACGACACTTGACAGGGGTGAGATCAGCGTTACAGTAGCGCAAGCATGAGAGATGAGATCAATACGAAAGCGGACACAACAACGACACTAAGCTCACGTACGAGGATGAGAACCACACCTGATATAGATGAGACCATGGGTACAGTTCCATTGACAGTAGCTGAGTAGTGATAAGCCACGATTATTTGGATACAAGGCTTAACGTGTAAGTAGGCCTAAAATACGAATCAGGCATGTCGCAAGCGGATGGACACATCAAAAATGGCGTCCCCTATAAGCACCGACGCTCTTTAGAAGCACGCGCCTCCTCCTGTTGCTTCTTGTGAATCTTAATATGTCTGCGAAGGTGGTATTTACGCACGAAGCTACCCCCACAGTCCGGACAACGATGTGGACGTACGTTAAGGTGCGTTTTGCGATGCGAGGACAGATTCGAGCTTTGACTGAACGCCAAACCACACACGCCACACACGTACGGCCGCTCTCCCGTGTGCATGGTCATGTGACGGCGCAGGCCGTACGCCATCCGGAAGCTTTTGTTGCAGTGTGAGCATGCGTGCGGCTTGCTTCCGGTGTGCGTGAGCCGGTGCGACGTGAGCGACGCCTTCCAGCTGAACGTCTGTCCGCAGATGTCGCATGCATGCGGCCGCTCTCCCGTGTGGATGACGCGATGTCGAGTGAGTAGAACCTTCTGGCTAAACGTCTTGTGGCACTCCGAACACTCGAACGGTTTCACCCCAGCGTGCGTGCGCTGGTGTCTCGTCATGTTGCCGTGTCGGTTGAACTGCTTGCGGCAGATGCAGCAGCTGTACGGCCGCTTGCCCGTGTGGACCAGCGCATGCTTCGACAAGCCCGAACTGGACGAGAACGTTTTTTCGCACTTGTCACATGACCATTTATCACATGACCACTTATCACATGACAACCTCTTGCTTCGGCGTTTCGGGGTGACTGTAGGGGTGGTCGATTGTTTCACATCATGGCTGATTCCGGGCGGGGTTACAGGCGCAGGCGCGGAAGACGGACTTCCGGTTCCAGCAATGATGGGGACATGCTCACTTTCTACTTTCTCTGTTCTCTCTTGTTGTGCTTCTACAGCACCGAGAGTATGTAATGATTTAAGTGGTTTGTCGACGATGTTCATAGGGTACTGGCAAACGTCCTTCGCAACCTGTTTCGCACTGTCGCACGTATTCCTTTCTGCGCAATGGATAGGTGGCGCCATATGTTCCGTCACGTGACCTATAATAGGTATTAGAGCAGGAAGGGGACGCGTTTGGATATTGTGTCTCTTGGGAGTGCCGCTGTGCATCATATTTCTGGGATTTATCGAAGGGTCCGGACATTGCGCAAATCCAGATTCACTCGCCAAGGTGGTGACTGTTCGGCGGCACGTGACTGTTCGGGGACATGTGACTGTTCTGGGACACGTGACTTGCGGCGCACAGCACGTGACTGGATACGACGGCGCCTCTCGGGTATGTTCAGTGTTAACTGATTCGTATGTAAAGTGGTCCGCATTGTTGGCAGATAAGTGAGTTCCTTGTAGTGTCGCTCTTGAGAAGTCCAATGCAAATTTAGTGGGACGATCGGTTGCGGATACACAGGTGTGTTCTGCAGAAGAAAAAAAAACGTTTTGAAATCACGTGCCAAACGTGTATGTCTTACGACACAAGCAGGCATGTACGCAGGAACACAACCACGTACGCATGCACGCACGGACTCACGCACGCTTGACGTCTCCACCACTAACTTTGTTAATATATATATATATATATATATATATATATATATATATATATATATAAAAACACACACACACACACACACACACACACACACACACACACACACACACACACACACACACACACACACACACACAAACAAGTAAAACCATTATGCATTACACCTCACGTAATCATTTTTATCATATTGGTTTAACGCGTACACTACATGAGAACGTACCATTTATTTGAAAGTGACCGACATCCGTGCGATGGTGCATCTTCGTAATGGCCGCTGTACTAGAACGGTTTTCCGCTTCGCGCTCACGTATATGGTTTTGATCATATTTGCGGTTGTAGCGCGTACACTACATGAGAACGTACCATTTATTTGAAAGTGACCGACATCCGTGCGATGGTGCATCTTCGTAATGGCCGCTGTACTAGAACGGTTTTCCGCTTCGCGTCGTATATGGACATTTTGCGGTGGGTATGTATGGTTTTCCGATGCGTGACATATAGCGACATCTTGCGGTGGGTATGTACGGTTTTCCGCTGCGTGACACATAGCGACATCTTGCGATGAGAACGTACCATTTCTTTGAAAGTGACCGACATCCGTGCGATGGTGCATCTTCGTAATGGCCGCTGTACTAGAACGGTTTTCCGATGCGTGACATATTGCGACATTTTGCGGTGGGTATGTACGATTTTCCGATGCGTGACATATAGCGACATTTTGCGGTGGGCATGTACGATTTTCCGATGCGTGACATATTGCGACATTCTGCGGTGGGTATGTACGGTTTTCCGATGCGTGACATATAGCGACATTTTGCGGTGGGTATGTACGATTTTCCGATGCGTGACATATTGCGACATTCTGTGGTGGGTATGTACGGTTTTCCGATGCGTGACATATAGCGACATTTTGCGGTGGGTATGTACGATTTTCCGATGCGTGACATATTGCGACATTCTGCGGTGGGTATGTACGGTTTTCCGATGCGTGACATATAGCGACATCTTGCGGCGGGTACTGACAACTGAACATGCCGAACGTCAGGAGCTGGTCTCTGCTATTCATGTCGGGGTCATCGTACGCGTCGACGTTTTCGACTGTCTGGTCGAATTCTGCATCTGACCGCGACACCTCGACTTTGGTGCGTAGCTGCGCGGCCGGAGTGGTCACCAGAATGCCGATGTCCAACCTCTTGGCCAGCGCCTGCACGTGCTCTATCTCCTCGTCTCGGTCGACGTCGATGGCGCCGCAGTAGATAAGCCTGAGCAGCAGGTCCCACGACTGGCCGCTGATCCAGTCGATGTTCACGTGGTATCGGCCGGCCGCGGTTCGTCTCACGTACGTCGCGATGCTCGGACTCGCGGCCGTCAGGACGCATGCGTGGGCGTAGAGGACAGTCCCGTCCACCCCAACGATCGTCGTGTCGCACAATGTCCCTGTCTTCCGCATCGCGTGCAGCGCGTCACACACCGTCACTTGCCACAAGGTCGACGCCATCACCTGTCGCCGTGCGTCGCTGCAACAGTCGTAGCAATGGTAAGTAGCAATGGTAAGTAGGGAAAGGTAAAAGTAAGTTCTTATTTAGTGCAGTATCCAGATATCAGCACTACTCATAGCGCTTTACACTTTACTTCCAGTGCAGACATTTTCAATCAAACACCATCTCAACTTCTCTGGGAAGCATCCAGCCACGCTGCAATAAATGCGCGAAGGCTGCTCGTACAGATATTCATCCATGTCTATAGCCAGGTACTCATTCATACAGCTGAGTGAACTGGAGCAATGCAAAGTGAAACAACTTTCCCAAGATTTAACACGGCAGCACAAGGTTCAAGCTCGGGATCTCTTAATCGAGAGTCCGAAGCTCTACTCATGAAACACTGCGCTCTACAAAGCTGTATTTCATGATGGTAACCTTGTCTCGTCGTATATAATTTATTCAGCCTTTTGTACGTTAGTGTCGATTTGCAATAGTATATATCTCATTCGCTAGGTGGCGCCGCTGTGGCTGTGCCTTGCGATATGTGGTGTCACCAAATACTCAACGTATGCTGGGAATCTGTGCATCCACACGTAACGACCAACCGCTTCATAAATAAATACTTTAGTAGCAAAATAGATGAACGGAATCATGACTCTGTTGCCTAGAATAATATAATTAAACATTGACGCAGTGTATTCTTCAAATAATGAAAAAGCGTCTGCAACAAAAAGGTGCGTGTGACAATTTAGTGGTGAAATCAAACCAGCAATGTAAATGACTATAAAGCAACAACACATTGGTTGGTTGTCTCTAAATATGTCCAGAAACAGATTAATCCCGTTAAAAGCATGGGATAAATTTCATTTTCGTAAGACCGTCTCTACCTAATGGCTGTCCAGAAGAAAACATAATGTAGTTTGTGCACTGTTTGCTGATGATACTGATACAGATGATCTTAGTATAACTTCTGTGTCTCGAACAACGCCAGCAAACCCTAAAGTATATGTTTTTTTAAAACCATTTTGGCAGTTGTTGTGTTTGTACTACAGAAAAAGGGTCTGAATTTTATTCTCAAGATACTCTTTCTCGTTGATAAAATGCATTTCTTATTTTAGTTAGAGCAATGCCTTGCACATTTTCATAATACCATTTAATTGGACCACAAGGAATTTATCGTATAACAATTCAGTCAATTTAAGCTGTAATATGTTCTCATATATTTAGAACCAACTTTCAGTCTGCCTTATTACTATAAAATTAATGTACTGTATAGCATGGAATCGTTTTGAATTGCCCATGAATGTTTGATCATTTTCAAGTAGTGGGTTCCAAAGACGTTGTCAAGTAACATTCATTTCCGTAACGCGTGCCGACGTTATCCAGTACGTGACGTGACTGGGTCAGCTGTGTATGAATATCAGGTACTAGTCAATCAGCCTTCTAGTACATTTTTCGTTACGCTATGTGCATTTCTAAATCTCTACTCGTCGAATAGTCTTTTTATCACATTACCAGTAATTATTTGTATCAACAAACCTGCATGCTGTGACGTGTGGTGATCGCCTCCCAAACTGACATGTTGTATGGTTACTAATGCATATATTATAGACATAATACTGATGGCTGTAACTATCTCCGGTTCTCTCAGTCAGAAAAAAGTCTGACCTGAGATACCGGTGTCATATCAGTTCGTTTCCACTGTCACGCCTCTGGTTACATATATATTTAAAGACTATGTTATGCATAAAGCTGGTAAATCAGTTTTGGGAAATGTAAAGGAATACACTTATACATGGAAACACGACCAACATAACTACGCAACAGATAATATGTTTTGTATAAATAAGCACAAGAATAGGATGTTAACGAACATTATGGAATGGATACTTCAACTGGTAATATAATGACAATGTAAGGTTGGTTAGTAGAAAGGTAATGTACCGTGAGAAACACCTAATAGTACAAAGCGAAAGTTTTGCATACAAGCATGGAGGAAATATTAATTAGAAATAGTGCTACGGAGGGCAACCATTGCCGTTCCTGAACTACGGAACAATAGTCACGAAAGAACCAGTCGTAGGCTCAAAACACAAGAGACTAAGAAACGAACAGGAGACCAGTTAGAAGGTTGTGCGAATGTAGATGTTAATACGAAGATGATAATATGAGGACACCAATGACATATCGCGAAAAGCGTATGTTGCCATCGCACCCACACGTATCGCACCGCACCGCAGCACCCCGCAGCACCCTATAGCACCCTACAGCACACCACAGCACACCAAACCAAACCAAACCAAACCAAACCAAACCAAACCAAACCAAACCAAACCAAACCACAGCAGGCCAGGCCAGGCCAGGCCAGGCCAGGCGGCCAGGCCAGGCCAGGCCAGGCCAGGCCAGGCCAAGCCAAGCCACGCCACGCCACGCAACGCCACTAGTACCGTTGAGCAAATCAGTATGTAGACACCAAAACATCACATACCTGTTTACAGCATTCACGAGACCTCAGCACTGCACAGCTGACTCCGCGAGCTCCAGCGAATCACTAAACCATACTGGTCGTGTACGTCATACTAATCGTACCTTGGCGTGGTTGGCCGGAAGCAGCCACCGAAACACGTCTCTTTGTACGCGCAGTGCTCAATCGTCAGTTGGCGACAAGCGAAACACTTCTTTTCGTGCGCCGGTAGTATACCCACACACACACACACCCACCCACACCCCGCACATATACACATACACAAAGAAACACACACACAGTCTCGTCGAGCGAGTTCATTGACCTAGCTTAGCATGTACTATTTCACGTAACGTATCTCGAGTAGGTTAGACAGGCAGGGCAGTGTTGTTGAGTGGCTGTTATATCACAATAAAAAATTATTATTGAGGCAATGACTATTGTTAGAAAGGAGGACTACCGCATGCGGGGCGACCGATTCGCTGTCTACCTTGGCCGACTAGGAGTCTGAACGTAGGACCGATGAGCGGAAAGGGGGTTGAGATGATGGAAATGATGGGAAGAAGAAGACTTGAAATAGTTTGTGTGTCTAGGAAACGAATTGGAAGGACCCAGGCCCACGGTGATGACGTGAGCTGTTGCGTGAGGGTTGACATGGCCATGTAATGCAGGTGGTGTCGTTGTTTCAATAGAGATCAGTCCGACCGTTGTCAGAGTGACGAGATGGAAGGGGCGTGTAGTGACGGCCTGGGTGATTGTTAGGAAACAGCTGATGTGTTATGTCTGTATATGGGAAGATTGGAGGCATGCAAAGAGGAGTTCAATGGTGAGAGGATGGTGGGATGGGTGGGGCTGGAGGCTGGGTGTGGCGACCTTGAGGGAGACTACAAAGATGGAAGTGGGACGTTGGTGACAGGTAGAAAGTTTGGCTAAAGTATTTTAAAGACGTATTGATCCCGAGAAAATAACAACAATCTGGAATCACCACTCTGTGTAGACGGGATGGTGTAGGAAGCTTCTGTGACGGGTCGACAGGACCAACAACTGCTCGGGTCTGTGTAATAGTTATTATCACATCAATTGTCACTGCACTCAAGGGTATTTACCTCTTTCCGTTGCAAATAAAACGACTGCCACTGTGCTTGCATTGTCACTAGCAGACTGTAGCAGTGTAAATCACTTTTCCACAATATTGTCTTAAACTATGTCACAAAATTGCAACGTATTCATAATTATTTAGCGAGAGTTATGATTCTAGCTGTTTTACTCATTCTGTAACGTCTTCATTTTTTGCTCCTGTCCGATGTCGTATGACGTTTATATGCTATGGACTAACTTACCTATGAGGTATCTGCACGTAAGTAGTCAACGTACATCATTTACTTACTCCTGTAAAACAACGACTATAGGGCCTTTTCTGTAGCTGCACAGCTCAACACGCTACCTCTGTTGTTAGACTGCATCGGTTGTTGACAAAGGGAACGCGAAGTCATAAATACTACACTGAGTCTCATGTGTTACACAATGGCCGGGCAACACGTTATGGTGTCTGACGCATGCCGTGCTGAGCTGTTGGCGTTTTTGTAACTAGTCAAGCACACATTTAACGACACTAACTATGACAAATGTGGCAGTACCAGTTGTTGGACATTTTGTCGTAAATATTCTAGTGAAACGTTCTGAAAACAAGTGAAGCCAATCACTAGAATCAAACTTCGCATCACTTTCTATTTGGTGTCGTCACCAGGCTAATAATATTGACCTCTTGCTGACGTCACTGAAATGTCTGAATCCCAACAACTGTCCGAGAAACAGCATATGTACTCAAGCTGACTTTCCTTAAGTAATCGTGACTAATAAATCTGCAACTACAACATGAAAAAAGAGCACGGTCACAGCTCACTCTTTTCAGGCAAGGTCTACACGGGCAGCCGCAGCGTCGGTAATTTATGCATTTTGGGCCGATTCAGGTCAGGTGAACGACCGCCACAACGGGCGGCGGCCCAATGTACAGTATGCGTGTTATTTAAAGGCGCCGAGGGGTCGTCTCAAAACCAGTGGCGTAGCCAGGATTTGGCAATGGAGAGGGCCACCTGACATGACAACCAAGCAAAGTGTGTGTGTGTGTGTGTGTGTGTGTGTGTGTGTGTGTGTGTGTGCGTGCGTGCGTGCGTGCGTGCGTGCGTGCGTGCGTGCGTGCGTGCGTGCGGGAGATTTTAGCATTAATTAAAAATGAACGCATCGGAACCCACCTAAACGCATGGGTTTGTCTATATTTATCGCGATCGTTATTTGGTCTGGGGGACCATATGGGACTGTGAGATACATGTTGTGGTACGACAATGCTTGTAGAAGAATAATTATAAGTAGACGTAACAGTACACTGTCGTCTTTCCAATGAAAACCATCCTATTTTAGTTTGTAGTACACGTCTGACTGACTTGCACACGGGCGTAGAGCGAGCGTCACCGCACCATCAGCACGGACTGTGACAAACGACTAAACAGGCCAACCTAGACAGGTGAACGACTCCCCGGCTCAGGGAGCGTGTCAAAGCGACATTCTTGATTCATACATGTTAATAACATAGACGTAATGACTACTATAGTACTTCGATCTAGCGACTATTTCGCTCAGTGGCCTGGCAACTTTACTGGCTTGCTTATGGATAACTTTCTATCATATTTGTTTCCCTAACGTTTCTTTGATATCGTGCTAAATGTCTGCTAAACAAAAAACATAATTGCAAAATTGAAAATGTCATAACTTATAAATTATAACCACCAGTCACACTTGAGTTGTATAAAACAAATCTAAAATTCTTATATATATATATATATATATATATATATATATATATATAAAGAATTTTTAGATTTATATATATATATATATATATATATATATATATATATATATATATATATATATATATAAAATTATACATTCTCCACAATCCAATCACAAACCCTTTCATTCCTGTTAGAATTAGCTGGCGATTTGTTATGCTGCCATCTGATACGTAATTAATACCATTGTACACGCACCCAGTCACTGGCTGACAAATGTCATCATTTGATAGGCGTAATGGGCGGAGTGGTTTATTATGCGATGTAACATCTACTAAGAAGGACATTTCGTGAAACACCTACACGTAACAATATTTAAGCGTGGGATAAATATGGTGGTTATCAAACAGTTGTTGGGATTCTGAAAGCTAGGTGATGTCGCCAAGATGTCAATATTATTCGCCTTGTGACGACACCAACATGTAGAAATATAGAAGTGGTGCGAAGCTTGACACTAGTGGTAGGCTCAACGCGTTCTCAGATCGTTTCACACGGAATGCATCGAAACCCATCTATAACCGGGTGCAATGCATATATTTGTCTATATTTGTTGCGATCGTTGGTTTGTTTAGGGGAGCATATGGGACTATGACATGCATGTTGTAGCAGGGTACTGTTTGTAGAAGAAGATAAGCAACAAGACACAGTCGTCTTTCTAGTTTAAGCCATCCATACGTCTGGCAGATTATCACATCCGTGCACAGCAAACCGCACCGCATCATGGCGAGATATTGATCACCCGACAGACGTAGGCAGCTACTATTGTTGGCTACACTAGTAAACAGACCAATCGAGCCAGGTGAACGACCTCCAGGCACTGTGGAAATCATTCACCTCAAAGCAGCATTCTTGGTTAACAGATTTAAATTTTTTATATGTACGTGACTACCACAGTGCTTCCGAGACAGGTGAACGACCTCCTTACTACAGTGCCTCCATCTAGCGACCATTACTCTCGGTCTCCTGCACACTTCACGAATTGAACGCACTGACCTTTAAAGACCGTTAACGTTACATAAAGATCGCGATCACACCGTGCCGTGCTTCTGTGTAACTTTATATCACACTTTCTTTCACATATATCCAATGAAGAAGGTGAATTCTTGCGCACAATAAAAATGTCCACTGAAATATGTCTGTCGTATCTTCCTTTGGCTCGTTCAGACCGGAACTCATGCCAACACACATGCGCAGACATTCGTGAATACACACGCTGCTGCACTGAAAATGGTCTATTATCCTACATCCTGTTATATTAGAATGTCAAATTCAAGCATCTAACTTGGTGTCTCTCGTCGTTTCGATAGTAACGTTCCACGTGTATGGTGGAGCGACGTGTCTAACAGGGCTTTGTACGTTTCTTTGATTTCATGCTAAGTGTCTAGTGTCTACTATACAAAACAATCATAATTTTAAAATTCAAAATTACGGAGACTATTTAGCCACCAGTCACATTTTAGTTGTATAATTTTAGTGACCTTCTCATACATCATTCTCCCACAATCACATCTCAAACCTGATACCCCTTCATTCCTGTTAGAATCAGCCGGCGATATACCATGCTGGAATAAAATTAGATACTAAACTAACCTGGGCGAATCACATCACTGACATAGCTTCCAAATCATCAAAAGTTTTAGGTATGATCAAACGAACCCTCAGACCATGCAAACCTGATGTAATAGAAACGGCCTATAACATGCTAGTCCGACCAAAACTTGAATATGCCTCTCCTATATGGAATCCACACACCACTACCCAAATTAAACATCTTGAAAAGGTACAGCACTGTGCAGCCAGATTTGTCAAAAACAACCATCGATGCCAAACAGCCACAGCAGACCTAATAGCCACCCTTGGATGGCCCACTCTTGAGCGACGCAGGATTATCAAACAAGCAATGACATTTTACAAAATTTTAAATAACATAATCAACATCACACCACCACCGGGCCTACTAAAACCATCAAAAAACCGTGGCCATTACATCGCCACTAGGTGCCGCATCAACACTGCAGTGTTCTTCTTTTACCCCCGTGCAATTCGCATCTGGAATAAGATCCCACCACACATTACTGCAATAGAAAATCCCATAGCTTTTCAAGCAGCAATAATGAACCTCCCCTTCCCAACACCCAATCACCTAAATTGCCTGTAAAACAAACAAACAAGTTATAACAAACAAACAAACATACATTCAACCAAACGCATGCGCACAAGAAGCACTACAAACTCCTGCGTTAGCCCAAGTTTGGGCTGTTTGGAGTAAACAACCTGAGAAACCTGAGACCTGACATCTCATGGCCAATTGACGCACCCAGTCACTGGCTGACAAATGTCATTATTGGATAGGCGTAATAGCGGACGGGTCTATTACGCGATGTAACACCTACTGGGGTCAGACACAGTTAAACTTCCTTTTTTTATGTGAAATGACTACAGTAGGGTAGGCATAGTAAATTCAGTGCTATGATGTATCTGCAGTGCAATGACGCGGAGTGTAATGGCAGAGTGTAGTTGGCGTAGTGATTTTTAGCCATTATTAATTTGTTTTTAACATGACCCTGCGGATGCAGAAAATATATGCTAAATTTGGACAATATTGACGGGCAGTGCACATGCATGCATTTTAAAAGAGCCCGACTTTGACGAGAAATGTTATCATCATATCAGTGACATGACTGCAGTGATTGCGTAGACTTTTTGTTTCTCATGTACAGTTTCCGTATAATCTGACAAAACGTTAACATGGCCGCCAATGGGAAAACCAACAGTGCTCTGTGCCCTACTACGGACATTTCGTGCAACCCCTCTACGTAATATACTTCTAGCGAACCACCAACTAATGCCACCTACGGGAGTTTTGAGTGAAACTAATGTTAACGCTCTGAAACGAGTGAACCTCGTGTACGTGTTGGTCGATAAAAGACAATTGAAGCAATTGTACAGTTGTAGTTGTAGCAGATTTATGATGTTCATAATGTCAACATGTGGTGACTGTGAGAGGCCGTTATTATTGGGATTTCCGACATTCAACGATGACGTGAAGTATTTAAACGGAAAGTACAATCTTCCCTCCTGACATGTTGTAAACTACGTTGAAATGCTGTGTGCTAGGCAAACACCAACTGGTTGGCAAGGAATCAGGTTACATAATTTCCCAATTGTCTTCATTCGTTACAGAACGGGCTGTAAAGTCACGGTTACTGGAGGCACACTGTTTCGCCAAAGAACATTTTCTAGTGAAAAAAGATGCATTTATATCCTATAATCAGGGATGTCGATCCGGTTTTAAAAGTGGGGGGGGACGGGGGACCAATTTATATATACATAATTACATATATATATATGTATATAATATATATATATATATATTATAATATGTCATATAATATATATATATATATATATATATATATACATGTTTATTCTTGACATGTATAATATATATATATATATATATATATATATATATATATATATATATATATAGTGACCTGAAATACATATAACTTTTTTGTAAATATAAAACATAATTCAGTGTTGGTCTGGTGTTAATTCTAAAATAAACAAAGGCCTTTATGTTATGCTATTTAAAATAGTTATCTTGATAACATCTATTTTTGAAGAGGAGCCATGGTCCGCCCCAATCACTGAACATTTCGGGGGGTAGACTTTGGACCCAACACTATTGCCTGATTCGTAGAATGACACGATGCAGAGGTTACAGGGATGTCTGTGTGGGACTTCCCAAACCCACCTTTTGGCAAAGAAATTTGTCATCATTCAAAATGGGATCAAATTACACAAGTGCAGAAATCCGCTGGTTCCGCCATAGGCGATATAAGTATCCAACAGGGCGACCAGGCTGCAATCCAAGGGGTGACAGGGCAAACAAAAATTAATAATCTATAATGTGTATGATGGCTAATGCCTATTAATATATCAACACAAGGGTGCAAAATGACAGAGCCCGGCATGATGAATATTTACTGGACTAAGATCAAGTTGCGGGCTGCGGCAACCAAGCAATTTATCTAGTGATTTTCCACTAGGTAGTCGGAAGTGTATATCTGAACTCGAATAATTTATTAATTTTACTACTAGACCGATGTAGAGTTTATAAGAGAAGGGAGTGATCAGTCTCGCTATATCTGCCTTTAAAACTGTTGTATGAACTAAACAAGTGTGAGGACATTTCCTATGCTGACCCCCTCAGGCTGAAAAGTGGGGGGACGCGTCCCCCTCGTCCCCCACCGATCGACGCCTATGCTGTGTAAAACTTCCCAATCCAACATTTTGGCAAAGAAATTTGTCATCATTCAAATGGGAATAAGTTACACAAAGTGCAGGAATCCACCGCTTCTGTCGTAGGCGATAAGCATCAAGCAGGCGAGTGAAAGTGCAACATAAATGTCATCATTTACAATGTGCTTGATAGTTAGAGCCTATAAATAATATCAACACAAGGTTGCAAACTGATAGAGCCCGGTAGCGGCGCAGCCAGGCATGATGATCATTTACTAAAGTAATAAAGTAAGATCAAGTTGCGCGGTGTGGCCTGCCAAGCAATTTATCTAGTCGATTTTCTAAAGGATGGTCGGAACTTCATATAGCGAGTTTATTGTCTAGCTAGTCCTGTGAAGCGGCTTTTAAGAGAGAGGAGTGGTGAGTCAGGCTATATGCTTCGCAATTTTTCTGAGCTGAAAAGTGGGGGGACAATTCCTATGCTGTCCCCCATGCTGTAAAGTGGGGGGACGCGTCCCCCGTCCCCCACCGATCGACGCCCGTGCCTATAATCAACTAAAGTACATACATTTGAAAACTAAAACACTGACATCATGACAATAAATATGTTTATGTTCGTATAATTATTATACATAAATTAATCGCTTACTATAACATTGGCACAATGACGAATGGCATCTTATGACAACAAAACAATTGTCGCATGCTATATGAACTGTCTGCATAACTTAATTCCGTAGCATAAGCATCTAACAACACATAGATTAAATGGTGGAATAACTTTCTCCGTTCAATGCTGTGTAGCATAATGTTTCCATTGAGATATAATCGTTTTTAAAAGCAAAGGTTTGCTGTACTCCCGAGTAAGGTATCTCTCCCTTGTCACCACACTGATATTCAGTCCATTAATAACTGTCACGTACAATACAGTGTATAGTGGAGCTTGCACACAGTATGTAAGACATTTGTGAATATTGGTATATTTACAGAGAATGCGCATTAGACAATAAGTAGAACGTAATGTATAATTGTGTACAAGTTCTATTTGCTCATTTCATTCAACGTGGCTGAATGTTTCCAGATACATCGAGGTGACGTTTGAAAGAACAGGTGTGGCTGGGAGGTTACGTGTAAAGTGTGTTGGACACAATCCTAAAGATTCAGTCTGCGCTTAAAAATTACTTACCTTTACTGTACAGATTTGGCAAACGAAAACTTGAGGGCGAGGGGAGAGGCAGAAAGAGGGGGAGAACCAGACGGGGCGGAAGAGAGAGAGTGAGAGAGAGAGAAAGAGAGGGAGGGAGAGAGAGAGGGGGAGGGAGGGGGAGGGAGGGAGGGAGGGAGGAGAGAGAGGGAGGGAGAGGGAGGGAGGGAGGGAGGGAGGGAGAGGGAGGGGGAGGGGGAGGGAGGGGAGAGGAGAGGAGAGAGGAGAGGGAGAGGGAGAGGGAGAGGGAGAGGGAGAGGGAGAGGGAGAGGGAGAGGGAGAGGGAGAGGGAGAGGAGAGGGAGAGGAGAGAGGGAGAGGAGAGGAGGGAGGGAGGAGAGAGAGAGAGAGGGAGGTAGGGAAGGAGAGGGAGAGAGAGAGAGAGAGAGAGAGAGAGAGCATGACTCACAGAAAATTGTTGTTGAGGTAACCAACCGAACGTGATAACCAATTCAATGCCGATACCTTTGTCACAGACCTTACATTTGATAACATAAGATAACATAACAAAATTATAATATTTACAGAACAGTGACTACTTAATTTGAGGGATTTATTGTATTAGCAGAAATTAAAAGGTATTGGTGCTAGTCTTCTGATCGCTGTTATCACCTCACTCACTGATATCATAGTACATTAACTCGCATATCCAGTACGTTGTAGCGGTTACATTTTTTCAGGCGTTAAACAATATCCGGATGATGTTTCTGCGCATGCGCAAATCAGTTGTCATTAGTTACAGTTAAGTACGTTTACATTTCCCGCAGAATATCACATTAAATACAGCATTAGTCCTGTGTACCTCGATCAATGTGAGCAAAAGGACATGTTTAAACTTTCAGCTGTTACTTGTCGCAAATGAACAGGACACATACATATTTACGACTCGTGTCTTGATAGCAAACGCAGATCACGTGACTTCAGGTGCGCCATAATCCGTGACGGTGATGTAAAGATACGTAATTTTTCAATTTCTCGAACGAAATTTTAATTAACTCTTCACACTAGACACCAGAGGAAAGTTAAATAACAGCGCGTGGTGTGTTTACTATTTATAAATGCTTTGCGTTTTGCTGCACATTGATGATTTTACATTTATCGTGCACGGGCAGAAAGTTCACCCGGATATTATTTAACGCCAGGATAAAAGTAAGCGCTCCAACGTTGCGGTTTGCTTACGTCGTAATCAAAAGTATGCACGGGAGCTGCGTCAAGCTTTGTCTTTGCAAACAACCTTTACAACGGTTATATATTGATTTACATTCCTGTTGCGGCTGATAACTCCTACATCAAGCACTGTTGTATACATTTGGCACTTTAACAACTTTTACTTATATTGACTGTTAACATAAATAAAATCTGAAATCAGGATTTCCAAAAAAAATAACAATACACGACTAAACGCGCATGTTCGGCAGCCATTTTATCATCGTTTGGTGGTGTTTTGCTAAGCCACTGGTCACGTGATGGACAGGTGCATTGAACTAGACTCCTCCTGCATCATACGTGCTGGCCGTTGGTGGCGGGCGGTATGTGGTCTGTGTCCTGCGGCCGACAGATGTAGAAGGGCCGGAGACGGAGAAGGTAGTCGGAGTGGAAGCCATCCGTGTAGTCGAGGAAGCGCCGGTAGTCATCTTGTAGGTCCTGTCACATACACACACTTTGGGTGAATGCTGAATCGAGTTGAAGGAGAGGGAGGGGTGACGTGGGGAGCGGGGGAAAGGAGGGAGAAGGTGGAAAGGAAAGATGAGAAAGAAAGGAGGAGGAGCGAGGGAGGGAGAAAGAGACAGAGAAGGCATGGAGGAAAGAAAATGAGAGATTGAATGAGTGAGTGAATGATTGCGTGTGAGACTGAGTGGATGAAAGAGAGACTGAGAGAGACTGGGAGAGAACGAGAGAGGATGAGGGAGGGAGATAGAGAGGGAGAGAGGGAGATAGACTGAGAGTATAAGCGAGTGAGTGACTATGTGGGCGAGAGAGTGAGTGGGCGAATGAGTGGGTTAGTGAGCGTGCGGGCGTGCGGGAGAGAGAGAGAGAGAGAGAGAGAGAGAGAGAGAGAGAGAGAGAGAGAAGAGAGAGAGAGGTGAGAGGAGTGCGAGAGAAAAGATGCAGATGAGAGACAAAAGGTATACAACATTATTATGAATAACCTTCGTTGCTAGGTCTGCGTGTGATAGATGTTTCATTACCGACAAAACAAACACTGGTGTATTCACAAGAGGTGATTCCACATGTTTCCCTGTCGCGCTGCCTGTGCTAACGTACCTGGAAGTCTTGCTCTATTTTATGCCGCATCTCAGCCTCTGACTTAAGCATCTTCAGCAGTTGGGTATGTCTGAAATTTAAGAATAACATGCCTTTGTCTTGGTATCACACACATACACATAAATGGCCATACACTTGCACATGCATATACGTGATATGAATATTTGTAGCAAAATTTTATATTACTTAGATTTAAATGATGTGTTTGTTTTTCTTTACTAAAAGAATGCAATTTGTTTGACCAGCTGGTTTTTTGTTTGAAAAGTTGCTCCTCGATATAGTGATTGTGAACAAAAATTTTAGAGGTATCTCCGCACACGATAACGTCTACATTTTATGTGTACATTTATTTTTAACACAACAATTGTTTTCCTTGTTTTCATACTTTTATGTATATTTCCACAAAAATCAAATAAAATACTTTACTTCTTCTTATTCTTTATAAGGTGGCAAAGTCAAACAATTTATGCGTCAGGCATCAGTATCATGTCATCCCCTCTCAATCAATACATGGTGTGACGTTAAATGGTAAATGTGACAATTTCAAAGGCAGTGTAACAAGTTCAAGTTAAAAACATGTATAATTGTGACAATTGTGACAATTACAACGGTTATGGGAACAAGCTAAAAATAGTGCAATTGTGATCATTTCAAAGATCATGGGAACAAGTTTAAGTACAAAGTAGAGTACTTGTGACAGTTAAAATTGCCATGGAGTGATTTAAAGTATAAAATATTTATTTAGAGTAATTGTGACAACTGTAGTGGTCATGGGAGTGAGTTAAAATTAAGATTAGTGTAATTGCAGTTGTCATGGCAACGAGTTAATTGTAACAATTTCTATGTTCATGGGAAAGAGATGAAGTTAAGAATAGTGTAATTATGACAATTAGAATGATCCTAATGTGAGTTTAACTGTGGCAAATTCAGCTCCATGATTGGGAGAAAGCTTATCCTAATGAGATGAGATAAGTTACAACAAGGGAGATAATATTAATTCATTTAATTTGTTAATCCAGCTGTAACTATTGGTAATCAGAGCTTGTGGATAAACAAGACATGACAACATATTGATCGAGGACATGGACCCAGTGTACAATGTAGCAGCCTACCAATCGTAGTAGTAGTAACTGACAAATAGGAAAGACCAATAATAATAAGCCAATGAAAAGGTTTGAAGCATGTAGTTTTATGTAGTTTTATTTATATAAAAAATTGTCCAGATTAAAAGCAATCTTTATGTATATATAAACAAATTATAGTCCTTATGTCAGTGAAATTTCCAAGTATCTATTTAGAAACAGCTAAACAAATTAACTCGTTTATATACAATACAAACTGACATGTAGCTCAGGATCTTGCATACATAATTTAAACCTGAGAAACAACATTGAACTGGAATGAGTATACACTATTGGGCAGAATTGAAGTGGCCTGTAGATTTTCCATTGTGTCTATTACATCTAGACTTCAAGAGGAACATTCAGATACAATGTAGACATAAATAACTAAAATTCCTCTTGTCACAAAAACTGTTGATAGGTGAATTTGTCTGTGATTGTGGCATACCAAAATATGTGGTGGACTGTGTGCCACCTGTTCTAAGAATTTTTGTCCTGTATATTTATGGGTGGGTAGCTGATCATGTAACTAGTTCTAGGTGTTCAAATATTTTCTGCCATACACAGGGTTCATTTACCTGAGCAACTATAAGATTCCATGATGTTTCCATGTTAATTTCCATGTTTTTGAGAAAATCCACATATTCAAGGCATTGATTTAGAACTAATACTAATCAATAATTTCCATGCCCCGTATGATAATGGTCATGTCCATACCTTTGTTTGTGTTTGTCCATCTCTAATGCATGTTCCTTCGCCACCAACTCTGCAGCATCTCTTGCTACTTTCTCGCAAGCATCTCGTGTCTTCACTATTGACTCCTCTTCTCGTTTCTTGAATGCTTCCTTCAAGTTTCAGCAATAATACATTTTAGTACAACTTATCCAGACCCGCAATATAAATGAATGGCACAGTAGAAGTATGTTTAATAACTTAATAATAATAGTAAACATCTATAATGTCCATATATTGCTGTACTTTCTGTAGCTAGTGCTATGGAAGTGTGCAGTCTGCACCTGGGCATCTTTGTCACTTGCATTTATGTAAATCTGTGACAATTCGGGTATTGTAAATATGTATCACCATATCAATGGTTTTCAGTCAATAAATAGCTGAATATAAATGTACACTAAATTGTAGTAATTGGTGCATAAAACTTTAATACTTTTGTACCTGTTTGTGCATAACAGGTGACATTCACTGAATGCTGTCTGTGCACAGCGGCAATACTTGTTAATAAATAAATGTGATTATCCATTACCAACCTACACAACGGTCTATTTTTATACAAACAGGGAAAAGGCTGCCCCTACAATGTTGTAACACATGCTGTAACACATACACAGGGGTGAAAGGGCTGTCCCTACAATGTTGTAACACATGCAGTAACACATACAGGGGTGAAAGGGCTGCCCCTACAATGTTGTAACACGTGCAGTAACACATACACAGGGGTGAAAGGGCTGTCCCTACAATGTTGTAACACATGCAGTAACACATACACAGGGGTGAAAGGGCTGCCCCTACAATGTTGTAACACATGCAGTAACACATACACAGGGGTGAAGGGGCTGTCCCTACAATGTGGTAACACATGCTGTAACACATACACAGGGGTGAAAGGGCTGTCCCTACAATGTTGCAACACATGCAGTAACACATACACAGGGGTGAAAGGGCTGCCCCTACAGTGTTGTAACACGTGCAGTAACACATACACAGGGGTGAAAGGGCTGCCCCTACAATGTTGTAACACATGCAGTAACACATACACAGGGGTGAAAGGGCTGCCCCTACAATGTTGTAACACATGCTGTAACACATACACAGGGGTGAAAGGGCTGCCCCTACAATGTTGTAACACATGCAGTAACACATACACAGGGGTGAAAGGGCTGCCCCTACAATGTTGTAACACATGCAGTAACACATACACAGGGGTGAAAGGGCTGTCCCTACAATGTTGTAACACATGCAGTAACACATACACAGGGGTGAAAGGGCTGCCCTACAATGTTGTAACACATGCAGTAACACACACACAGGGGTGAAAGGGCTGCCCCTACAATGTTGTAACACATGCAGTAACACACACACAGGGGTGAAAGGGCTGCCCCTACAATGTTGTAACACATGCAGTAACACACACACAGGGGTGAAAGGCTGCCCCTACAATGTTGTAACACATGCAGTAACACATACACAGGGGTGAAAGGGCTGTCCCTACAATGTTGTAACACATGCTGTAACACATACACAGGGGTGAAAGGGCTGTCCCTACAATGTTGTAACACATGCAGTAACACATACACAGGGGTGAAAGGGCTGTCCCTACAATGTTGTAACACATGCTGTAACACACACACAGGGGTGAAAGGGCTGTCCCTACAATGTTGTAACACATGCAGTAACACACACACAGGGGTGAAAGGGCTGTCCCTACAATGTTGTAACACATGCAGTAACACACACACAGGGGTGAAAGGGCTGTCCCTACAGTGTTGTAACACATGCAGTAACACATACACAGGGGTGAAAGGGCTGCCCCTACAGTGTTGTAACACATGCAGTAACACACACACAGGGGTGAAAGGGCTGTCCCTACAATGTTGTAACACATGCAGTAACACACACACAGGGGTGAAAGGGCTGTCCCTACAGTGTTGTAACACATGCAGTAACACATACACAGGGGTGAAAGGGCTGCCCCTACAGTGTTGTAACACATGCAGTAACACATACACAGGGGTGAAAGGGCTGTCCCTACAATGTTGTAACACATGCAGTAACACACACACAGGGGTGAAAGGGCTGTCCCTACAATGTTGTAACACATGCTGTAACACATACACAGGGGTGAAAGGGCTGTCCCTACAATGTTGTAACACATGCAGTAACACACACACAGGGGTGAAAGGGCTGTCCCTACAATGTTGTAACACATACATACACAGGGGTGAAAGGGCTGTCCCTACAATGTTGTAACACATGCAGTAACACACACACAGGGGTGAAAGGGCTGTCCCTACAATGTTGTAACACATGCTGTAACACATACACAGGGGTGAAAGGGCTGTCCCTACAATGTTGTAAAACATGCAGTAACACACTCACAGGGGTGAAAGGGCTGTCCCTACAATGTTGTAACACATGCAGTAACACACACACAGGGGTGAAAGGGCTGTCCCTACAATGTTGTAACACATACATACACAGGGGTGAAAGGGCTGTCCCTACAATGTTGTAACACATGCAGTAACACACACACAGGGGTGAAAGGGCTGTCCCTACAATGTTGTAACACATGCTGTAACACATACACAGGGGTGAAAGGGCTGTCCCTACAATGTTGTAAAACATGCAGTAACACACACACAGGGGTGAAAGGGCTGTCCCTACAATGTTGTAACACATACATACACAGGGGTGAAAGGGCTGTCCCTACAATGTTGTAACACATGCAGTAACACACACACAGGGGTGAAAGGGCTGTCCCTACAATGTTGTAACACATGCTGTAACACAACACAGGGGGGAAAGGGCTGTCCCTACAATGTTGTAACACATGCAGTAACACATAAAAGGGGTGAAAGGGCTGCCCCTACAATGTTGTAACACATGCTGTAACACATACACAGGGGTGAAAGGGCTGCCCCTACAATGTTGTAACACATGCAGTAACACATACACAGGGGTGAAAGGGCTGTCCCTACAATGTTGTAACACATGCAGTAACACATACACAGGGGTGAAAGGGCTGCCCCAACAAAGTTGTAACACATGCTGTAACACATACACAGGGGTGAAAGGGCCGTCCCTACAATGTTGTAACACATGCAGTAACACATACACAGGAGTGAAAGGGCTGCCCCTACAATGTTGTAACACATGCAGTAACACATACACAGGGGTGAAAGGGCTGTCCCTACAATGTTGTAACACATGCTGTAACACATACACAGGGGTGAAAGGGCTGTCCCTACAATGTTGTAACACATGCAGTAACACATACACAGGGGTGAAAGGGCTGTCCCTACAATGTTGTAACACATGCTGTAACATATACACAGGGGTGAAAGGGCTGTCCCTACAATGTTGTAACACATGCAGTAACACATACACAGGGGTGAAAGGGCTGTCCCTACAATGTTGTAACACATGCAGTAACACATACACAGGGGTGAAAGGGCTGCCCCAACAATGTTGTAACACATGCAGTAACACATACACAGGGGTGAAAGGGCTGACCCTACAATGTTGTAACACATGCAGTAACACACACACAGGGGTGAAAGGGCTGCCCCTACAATGTTGTAACACATGCAGTAACACACACACAGGGGTGAAAGGGCTGCCCCTACAATGTTGTAACACATGCTGTAACACACACACAGGGGTGAAAGGGCTGTCCCTACAATGTTGTAACACATGCAGTAACACATACACAGGGGTGAAAGGGCTGCCCCTACAATGTTGTAACACATGCTGTAACACACACACACACACACACACACACACACACACACACACACACACACACACACACACACACACACACACACACACACACACAAAACACACACACACACACACACACACACAGGGGTGAAAGGGCTGCCCCTACAATGTTGTAACACATGCAGTAACACACACACAGGGGTGAAAGGGCTGCCCCTACAATGTTGTAACACATGCAGTAACACATACACAGGGGTGAAAGGGCTGTCCCTACAATGTTGTAACACATGCAGTAACACACACACAGGGGTGAAAGGGCTGCCCCTACAATGTTGTAACACATGCTGTAACACAACACAGGGGTAAATTTCTTTTCCCCTTTTAAAGGGGGAATTTCCCCCAAATAAATACACTGTAGGTGAGGTACTGAGTGGAAGTAGTACACTGTAGGTGAGGTACTGAGTGGAAGGTAGTACACTGTAGGGGAGGTACTGAGTGGAAGTAGTACACTGTAGGTGAGGTACTGAGTGGAAGGTAGTACACTGTAGGTGAGGTACTGAGTGGAAGGGAGTACACTGTAGGTGAGGTACTGGGTGGAAGGGAGTACACTGTAGGTGAGGTACTGAGTGGAAGGGAGTACATTTTAGGTGAGGTACTGGGTGGAAGTAGTACACTGTAGGTGAGGTACTGGGTGGAAGGGAGTACACTTAGGTGAGGTACTGGGTGGAGGTAGTACACTGTAGGTGAGGTACTTTGGAATGGGACACTGTAGGTGAGGTACTGGGTGGAAGGGAGTACACTGTAGGTGAGGTACTGAGTGGAAGTAGTACACTGTGGGGGAGGTACTGGGTGGAGGTAGTACACTGTAGGTGAGGTACTGGGTGGAGGTAGTACACTGTAGGTGAGGTACTGAGTGGAAGTAGTACACTGTAGGTGAGGTACTGGGTGGAGGTAGTACACTGTAGGTGAGGTACTGGGTGGAAGTAGTACACTGTAGGTGAGGTACTGGGTGGAAGGTAGTACACTGTAGGTGAGGTACTGGGTGGAGGTAGTACACTGTAGGGGAGGTACTGAGTGGAAGTAGTACACTGTAGGTGAGGTACTGGGTGGAGGTAGTACACTGTAGGTGAGGTACTGGGTGGAGGTAGTACACTGTAGGTGAGGTACTGAGTGGAAGTAGTACACTGTAGGTGAGGTACTGGGTGGAAGTAGTACACTGTAGGTGAGGTACTGGGTGGAGGTAGTACACTGTAGGTGAGGTACTGAGTGGAAGGTAGTACACTGTAGGTGAGGTACTGGGTGGAGGTAGTACACTGTAGGTGAGGTACTAAGTGGAAGTAGTACACTGTAGGTGAGGTACTGAGTGGAAGTAGTACACTGTAGGTGAGGTACTGGTGGAAGGTAGTACACTGTAGGTGAGGTACTGGGTGGAGGTAGTACACTGTAGGTGAGGTACTGGGTGGAGGTAGTACACTGTAGGTGAGGTACTGGGTGGAAGTAGTACACTGTAGGTGAGGTACTGGGTGGAGGTAGTACACTGTAGGTGAGGTACTGGGTGGAGGTAGTACACTGTAGGTGAGGTACTGGGTGGAAGGTAGTACACTGTAGGTGAGGTACTGGGTGGAAGTAGTACACTGTAGGTGAGGTACTGGGTGGAAGTAGTACACTGTAGGTGAGGTACTGGGTGGAGGTAGTACACTGTAGGTGAGGTACTGAGTGGAAGTAGTACACTGTAGGTGAGGTACTGAGTGGAAGTAGTACACTGTAGGTGAGGTACTGGGTGGAAGGTAGTACACTGTAGGTGAGGTACTGAGTGGAAGTAGTACACTGTAGGTGAGGTACTGGGTGGAAGTAGTACACTGTAGGTGAGGTACTGGGTGGAAGTAGTACACTGTAGGTGAGGTACTGGGTGGAAAGTAAGTGGTGGGTACTGGGTGGAAGGGAGTACACTGTAGGTGAGGTACTTTTTAAGTGGGAAGGGAGTACACTGTAGGTGAGGTACTGGGTGGAAGTAGTACACTGTAGGTGAGGTACTGGGTGGAAGGGAGTACACTGTAGGTGAGGTACTGGGTGGGAGGTAGGGGAACTGGGGGAAGTAGTACACTGTAGGTGAGGTACTGGGTGGAAGGGAGTACACTGTAGGTGAGGTACTGGGGTGGAAGGGAGTACACTGTGGGGGAGGTACTGGGTGGGAAGTAGTACACTGTAGGTGAGGGACTGAGTGGAAATAATACACTGTAGGTGAGGTTTGGGGGAGGGAGTACACTGTAGGTGAATACTGGGTGGGAGGAGTACACTGTAGGTGAGGTACTGGGTGGAAGTAGTACACTGTAGGTGAGGTTTCTGAGTGGAAGTAGTACACTGTAGGTGAGGTACTGGGTGGAGGTAGTACACTGTGGGGGAGGTACTGGGTGGAAGGGAGTACACTGTAGGTGAGGTACTGGGTGGAAGGGAGTACACGTAGGTGAGGTACTGAGTGGAAGTAGTACACTGTAGGTGAGGTACTGGGTGGAGGTAGTACACTGTAGGTGGGGGCTGGGTGGGGTAGTACACTGTAGGTAAATTTTTTGGAAAAAAGTAATTAGGTGAGGAATTTTAGTGGAAGAGTACACTGTAGGTGAGGTACTGGGTGGAAGGGAGTACACCGTAGGTGAGGTACTGGGTGGAAGGGAGTACACTGTAGGTGAGGTACTGGGTGGAAGTAGTACACTGTGGGGGAGGTACTGGGTGGAAGTAGTACACTGTAGGTGAGGTACTGGGTGGAAGTAGTACACTTGGGGAGGTACTGGGTGGAAGGGAGTACACTGTAGGTGAGGTACTGGGTGGAAGTAGTACACTGTAGGTGAGGTACTGGGTGGAAGGTAGTACACTGTAGGTGAGGTACTGGGTGGAAGTAGTACACTGTAGGTGAGGTACTGGGTGGAAGTAGTACACTGTAGGTGAGGTACTGGGTGGAAGGTAGTACACTGTAGGTGAGGTACTGGGTGGAAGTAGTACACTGTAGGTGAGGTACTGGGTGGAGGTAGTACACTGTAGGTGAGGTACTGGGTGGAAGTAGTACACTGTAGGTGAGGTACTGGGTGGAAGTAGTACACCGTAGGTGAGGTACTGAGTGGAAGGTAGTACACTGTAGGTGAGGTACTGAGTGGAAGTAGTACACTGTAGGTGAGGTACTGGGTGGAGGTAGTACACTGTAGGTGAGGTACTGGGTGGAAGTAGTACACTGTAGGTGAGGTACTGGGTGGAAGGTAGTACACTGTAGGTGAGGTACTGGGTGGAAGTAGTACACTGTAGGTGAGGTACTGGGTGGAAGGTAGTACACTGTAGGTGAGGTACTGAGTGGAAGTAGTACACTGTAGGTGAGGTACTGGGTGGAAGTAGTACACCGTAGGTGAGGTACTGAGTGGAAGTAGTACACTGTAGGTGAGGTACTGAGTGGAAGTAGTACACCGTAGGTGAGGTACTGGGTGGAAGTAGTACACTGTAGGTGAGGTACTGGGTGGAAGTAGTACACTGTAGGTGAGGTACTGGGTGGAAGTAGTACACTGTAGGTGAGGTACTGAGTGGAAATAGTACACTGTAGGTGAGGTACTGGGTGGAAGTAGTACACTGTAGGTGAGGTACTGAGTGGAAGTAGTACACTGTAGGTGAGGTACTGGGTGGAAGTAGTACACTGTAGGTGAGGTACTGGGTGGAAGTAGTACACTGTAGGTGAGGTACTGAGTGGAAGTAGTACACTGTAGGTGAGGTACTGGGTGGAAGTAGTACACTGTAGGTGAGGTACTGAGTGGAAGTAGTACACGTAGGTGAGGTACTGGGGGAATAGTACCCTGTAGGGGGGAGGTACTGGGGGGAAATAGTAATGAGGTGAGGTACTGAGTGGAAGTAGTACACTGTAGGTGAGGTACTGAGTGGAAGTAGTACACTGTAGGTGAGGTACTGGGTGGAAGTAGTACACTGTAGGTGGGGGGGTAAAATGGGGGGGTGGAAGTAGTACACGTAGGTGAGGTCTGGGTGGAAGTAGTACACTGTAGGTGAGGTACTAAATGGAAGTAGTACACTTGGTGGGGGCGGGTGGAAGTAGTACACTTGGGGAGGTATTGGAAATGCCTTTTGGATTGGAAATAATTAAATTTGGTGAGGGTACTGGGGGGAAAGTACACTGTGGTGGGGACTGGGTGGAAAAATAGTACACTGTAGGTGGGGTACTGGTGGAAGGGAGTACACTGGGTGGGGGCTGGGTGGAAGGGAGTAAAAGGTGAGGTACTGGGGGGAAGTAGTACACTGTAGGTGAGGTACTGGGTGGAGGTAGTACACTTTTAGGTGAGGTACTGAGTGGAAGTAGTACACTGTAGGTGAGGTACTGGGTGGAGGTAGTACACTGTAGGTGAGGTACTGAGTGGAAGTAGTACACTGTAGGTGAGGTACTGGGTGGAAGTAGTACACTGTAGGTGAGGTACTGAGTGGAAGTAGTACACTGTAGGTGAGGTACTGGGTGGAGGTAGTACACTGTAGGTGAGGTACTGAGTGGAAGTAGTACACTGTAGGTGAGGTACTGGGTGGAAGTAGTACACTGTAGGTGAGGTACTGAGTGGAAGTAGTACACTGTAGGTGAGGTACTGGGTGGAGGTAGTACACTGTAGGTGAGGTACTGGGTGGAAGGTAGTACACTGTAGGTGAGGTACTGAGTGGAAGTAGTACACTGTAGGTGAGGTACTGAGTGGAAGGTAGTACACTGTAGGTGAGGTACTGGGTGGAAGGTAGTACACCGTAGGTGAGGTACTGGGTGGAAGTAGTACACTGTAGGTGAGGTACTGGGTGGAAGTAGTACACTTAGGTGAGGTACTGGGTGGAAGGTAGTACACTGTAGGTGAGGTACTGGGTGGAAGGTAGTACACTGTAGGTGAGGTACTGAGTGGAAGTAGTACACTGTAGGTGAGGTACTGGGTGGAAGGTAGTACACTGTAGGTGAGGTACTGGGTGGAAGTAGTACACCGTAGGTGAGGTACTGGGTGGAAGGTAGTACACTGTAGGTGAGGTACTGGGTGGAAGTAGTACACTGTAGGTGAGGTACTGGGTGGAGGTAGTACACTGTAGGTGAGGTACTGGGTGGAAGTAGTACACTGTAGGTGAGGTACTGGGTGGAGGTAGTACACTGTAGGTGAGGTACTGGGTGGAAGTAGTACACTGTAGGTGAGGTACTGAGTGGAAGTAGTACACCGTAGGTGAGGTACTGAGTGGAAGTAGTACACTGTAGGTGAGGTACTGGGTGGAAGGTAGTACACTGTAGGTGAGGTACTAAGTGGAAGTAGTACACTGTAGGTGAGGTACTGAGTGGAAGTAGTACACTGTAGGTGAGGTACTGAGTGGAAGTAGTACACTGTAGGTGAGGTACTGGGTGGAAGTAGTACACTGTAGGTGAGGTACTGGGTGGAAGTAGTACACCGTAGGTGAGGTACTGGGTGGAGGTAGTACACTGTAGGTGAGGTACTAAGTGGAAGTAGTACACCGTGGGGGAGGTACTGGGTGGAAGTAGTACACTGTAGGTGAACTGAGTGGAAGTAGTACACCGTAGGTGAGGTACTGGGTGGAAGGGAGTACACTGTAGGTGAGGTACTAAATGGAAGTAGTACACCGTAGGTGAGGTACTGGGTGGAAGGGAGTACACTGTAGGTGAGGTACTGGGGGGAAGTAGTACACCGTAGGTGAGGTACTGGGTGGAAGGGAGTACACCGTAGGTGAGGTACTGGGTGGAAGGGAGTACACTGTAGGTGAGGTACTGGGTGGAGGTAGTACACTGTAGGTGAGGTACTGGGTGGAGGTAGTACACTGTAGGTGAGGTACTGGGTGGAAGTAGTACACTGTAGGTGAGGTACTGGGTGGAGGTAGTACACTGTAGGTGAGGTACTGGGTGGAGGTAGTACACTGTAGGTGAGGTACTGGGTGGAAGGGAGTACACTGAGGTGAGGTACTGGGTGGAAGGGAGTACACTGTAGGGAGGTACTAAATGGAAGGGAGTACACTGTAGGTGAGGTACTGGGTGGAAGGGAGTACACTGTAGGTGAGGGGGTGGAGGTAGTACACTGTAGGTGAGGTACTGGGGGGAAGTAGTACACTGTAGGTGAGGTACTGGGGGGAAGGGAGTACACTGTAGGTGAGGTACTGGGGGGAAGTAGTACACCGTAGGTGAGGTACTGGGTGGAAGGGAGTACACTGTAGGTGAGGTACTGGGTGGAGGTAGTACACTGTAGGTGAGGTACTAAATGGAAGGGAGTACACTGTAGGTGAGGTACTGGGTGGAAGGGAGTACACTGTAGGTGAGGTACTGGGTGGAGGTAGTACACTGTAGGTGAGGTACTGAGTGGAAGGGAGTACACCGTAGGTGAGGTACTGAGTGGAAGGGAACACTGTAGGTGAGGTACTGGGTGGAGGTAGTACACTGTAGGTGAGGTACTGAGTGGGGGAGTACACTGTAGGTGAGGTACTGAGTGGAAGGGAGTACACCGTAGGTGAGGTACTAAATGGAAGGGAGTACACTGTAGGTGAGGTACTGGGTGGAAGGGAGTACACTGTAGGTGAGGTACTTGGGGTGAAATGTAGGTGAGGTACTGAGTGGAGGGAGTACACTGTAGGTGAGGTACTGAGTGGAAGGGAGTACACTGTAGGTGAGGTACTGGGTGGAAGGGAGTACACTGTAGGTGAGGTACTTGGGGGGGTGGAAGGGAGTACACTGTAGGTGAGGTACTGGGTGGAGGTAGTACACTGTAGGTGAGGTACTGGGTGGAAGGGAGTACACTGTAGGTGAGGTACTGGGTGGAAGGGAGTACACTGTAGGTGAGGTACTGGGTGGAAGGGAGTACACTGTAGGTGAGGTACTGGGTGGAAGGGAGTACACTGTAGGTGAGGTACTGGGTGGAAGGGAGTACACTGTAGGTGAGGTACTGGGTGGAGGTAGTACACTGTGGGGGAGGTACTGGGTGGAAGGGAGTACACTGTAGGTGAGGTACTGGGTGGAGGTAGTACACTGTAGGTGAGGTACTGGGTGGAGGTAGTACACTGTAGGTGAGGTACTGGGTGGAGGTAGTACACTGTAGGTGAGGTACTGGGTGGAGGTAGTACACTGTAGGTGAGGTACTGGGTGGAGGTAGTACACTGCAGGTGAACCTTTAAAAAGCCCCCCTTGGGGGGCTGGGGGGGGGGTGTCCCCAGGTGCCTGGGCCCACCCTTCCTTTCAGGGTGTCTCCCCCGCCGCCCCTGGCCCCCTCCTCCTTTTTCCCCCCCAGCCCCCAAAAACCTCTTCCCCTCCTCCGCCTCCTCCCACTGCTGCCTCAAGGCCTCTTCCTTCTCCTTCGCTAATATCCTGGAAATAAAACACATATAGGACTAGTATATTCATTATGATAATAATATATTATTCAATACTGTTCGTAGCACATTACATTCAGTAGCATACAGTGTTTGTAAGAAAAACAAAACTATAAAATAGTTAAATTAAATTAACTAAATAAATAAATAAAATACTACATTTGAATAAAAACAATCATAATCAGTGTTCCCGTGGTTTTGGTGAAGGCCTCAGCATGCTGCTTCCACATTTGCCTATCTTGCGCTATATTCTTCCAGTAATTGTCTAGTTCGTCTCTCCAACATTTCGCCGGTCTTCCTCTAGGTCTTTTCCTTTCGTAGGGTTTCCAGGTGGTGATACACAGTGTCCATCAGTTACATTCCTTATCCAATTCAGTTCAATAACTTTATTCAAAAATATTACATTCAAATAAAGGTTATATTAGACTATGGGGGTAATAACGTAAACTATTTAATGTTTTTATTTTGTTAAAATATTATCATTTTTCATCACTACGGTGACACAGTAGTGACATGTACAGTGTATCTCATGGAGACTGCTGATAGAGATCGTAGAGAGAGAGAAAAGTGAGATGAAGAAAAAAGACAACGAAACGGAAATCATGGCCATCTCACCCCTGATGATAGAGATGCCAAGAAAACAACAAGTAAATGCAATGTGACCCTAGTCTAGTAACCGGCCAACTATTATTTAGAATCATAAATATCAACCATCACGCACGTTGAGAATGAAGACAGTTTCGTTGCCCTGTCACCCACCTATTTGAATATAACAAATTTATTTGCGAAAGGGTAGGGCTGGGAAGGTCAGTCTTACACAGGCATCCTTATACCCTTCGTACTCTGTGATTCTGTTAATCAGGCAGCCAGTTATTGGTCCTCCATTCCCCATCATCCTATACTTTTCCGGGTTTGGGGGGCCCTGGCCCCCTGGCTATGCCACTGGCACAGTTTAGAAAAAGGCAACTACAACCCATATGAACTATTTACCCATCATAACACAGACATGTTCATAACACAGACATGTTCATAACACAGACATGTTCATAACACAGACATGTTCATAACACAGACATGTTCATAACACAGACATGTTCATAACACAGACATGTTCATAACACAGACATGTTCATAACACAGACATGTTCATAACACAGACATGTTCATAACACACATGTTCATAACACAGACATGTTCATAACACAGACATGTTCATAACACAGACATGTTCATAACACACATGTTCATAACATGGACATGTTCATAACACAGACATGTTCATAACACGGACATGTTCATAACACACATGTTCATAACACTGACATGTTCATAACACACATGTTCATAACACGGACATGTTCGTAACACACATGTTCATAACACAGACATGTTCATAACACGGACATGTTCATAACACACATGTTCATAACACTGACATGTTCATAACACGGACATGTTCATAACACACATGTTCATAACACAGACATGTTCATAACACACATGTTCATAACACTGACATGTTCATAACACGGACATGTTCATAACACACATGTTCATAACACGGACATGTTCATAACACACATGTTCATAACACTGACATGTTCATAACACGGACATGTTCATAACACACATGTTCATAACACAGACATGTTCATAACACGGACATGTTCATAACACACATGTTCATAACACTGACATGTTCATAACACGGACATGTTCATAACACACATGTTCATAACACAGACATGTTCATAACACTGACATGTTCATAACACGACATGTTCATAACACGGACATGTTCATAACACGACATGTTCATAACACGGACATGTTCATAACACGGACATGTTCATAACACACATGTTCATAACAACATGTTCTACGGACATGTTCATAACACACATGTTCATAACACAGACATGTTCATAACACGGACATGTTCATAACACACATGTTCATAACACAGACATGTTCATAACACGGACATGTTCATAACACACATGTTCATAACACGACATGTTCATAAACACGATAAAAATGTTCATAACACGGACATGTTCATAACACGACATGTTCATAACACGGACATGTTCATAACACACATGTTCATAACAGACATGTTCATAACACGGACATGTTCATAACACGACATGTTCATAACACGGACATGTTCATAACACACATGTTCATAACAGACATGTTCATAACACGGACATGTTCATAACACGGACATGTTCATAACACTGACATGTTCATAACACGGACATGTTCATAACACACATGTTCATAACATAGACATGTTCATAACACAGACATGTTCATAACACAGACATGTTCATAACACAGACATGTTCATAACACACATGTTCATAACACGACATGTTCATAACACGGACATGTTCATAACACTGACATGTTCATAACACGGACATGTTCATAACACTGACATGTTCATAACACGGACATGTTCATAACACACATGTTCATAACATAGACATGTTCATAACACAGACATGTTCATAACACAGACATGTTCATAACACAGACATGTTCATAACACACATGTTCATAACACGACATGTTCATAACACGGACATGTTCATAACACGGACATGTTCATAACACGGACATGTTCATAACACGGACATGTTCATAACACACATGTTCATAACACAGACATGTTCATAACACACATGTTCATAACACGGACATGTTCATAACACTGACATGTTCATAACACGGACATGTTCATAACACGGACATGTTCATAACACGGACATGTTCATAACACGGACATGTTCATAACACGGACATGTTCATAACACGGACATGTTCATAACACGGACATGTTACATCCCACTGAGGAACGTAGAAGCTATTATTATTCATACAGCAAGTATGAACACAACACATACATTTGGTGTAGTTCAGATTATCTACACATAATAAGTTAGGTTCTATATGTTTATGGGCTAAGGAACCGTGGTATTCAAGACTAAGAAACTTGACACAAGATCTTACTTAGCTGATGAGTAACCAATGTGGGTAAAAATAACACCTTATTGGTGGCAACTCTCTGGTTTCTAGGCGATTTGGACATTCAAAGAAAGCAGTTCCATTTATACAAGTGGTGCTTGCTTGGACAGATAATCCACTAAATACATACATCATTCACCACTAGTGCTTATCCAGTCATCTAGTATAGAAATAGGTAGTGTCAATATGGCATTAATCATTAAACAAACAAGAGAGAACGACCATTTGGTGGATGGCGTCTATTCAATACTTTCAATGCCAGTCAGTGCAGTGGTTGTATTGTGATATGATGACTACACTTGGCATACACTCACTGAATTACTTTCTGTGGATTCACTGGCCGGGTTTAACACTTGGATAGAACACAATTCTATTTATACATTTTCTCGAACAGTTTCACTGCATTAACCAAGACAACAAACCACCCAGAGTAGGGAAATAAACTCGTGGCAATAAACAGTTGTGATCTTACGAAAACTGCTAGTGTACGCATTATAGGGATTGTTTGAGAATGTTAAACTCTGTAATGTATGCAATATTTAATTAGTCCTGTTAAAATTACTATTTCATGTAATTCTGTACCTTCATCTCATTTCAAATGTGTTTTATTAGTCGTTTATAACCCTGACAACATATCAACAAATAACGTGTAGTTTTGTTGTGCAGTTTTCTTGTGTCTACTTGTCACAAGAGAACACCCAAGATATGCATATATTTGCAAGACATCTAAGTACATCTCAAAAGTACATAAAACTTACAAAGATCTCCTTAAAACATACACAAACTTGGTTATCTCCACTTTTGTTTTTTTAGCAGTTTAGATTTGGGTTTTTCTAGCCTGTGCATGTGAATCCTCTCAATTAGTAACAATTGGGTTCTTTAATAATAATAATAATAATATAAAAATACTCTTTATGCTTAGCATAATTATAATGGTTTCATTCAACTAAAAATATAGAATCTATCAACTCAACATGTCGACTCCATCAACTTAACATGTGGATTCCATCTACTTAACCTCTCAACTTAACACATGGACTCATCTACTTAACAGTTAACATACAGACTCACAACTTATCTTGTGGACTCCCTCTACTTAATGAATGTGCTCAATCTACTTAACGTTAAGACTTCATATTAACTTCACTTGTGCATCCCTTCAACTTAACATGTTGTCTCCATCAACTTAACTCATAAACTCCATCAACTTTTCCCATCTACTCCACTGACTCATCTCGTATACTCCATCAACTTATTCCATATATTCTATCAACTTAACTCCTCATCAACCTATTCATTGGACTCCATCAACCTATTCCTTGGACTCCATCAACCTATTCCTTGGACTCCATCAACCTATCCCTTGGACTCCACCAACCTATTCCTTGGACTCCATCAACCTATTCCTTGGACTCCATCAACCTATTCCTTGGACTCCATCAACCTATCCCTTGGACTCCACCAACCTATTCCTTGGACTCCATCAACCTATTCCTTGGACTCCATCAACCTATCCCTTGGACTCCACCAACCTATTGCTTGGACTCCATCAACCTATTCCTTGGACTCCATCAACCTATTCCTTAGACTCCACCAACCTATTCCTTGGACTCCATCAACCTATTCCTTGGACTCCATCAACCTATTCCTTAGACTCCATCAACCTATTCCTTGGACTCCATCAACCTATCCCTTGGACTCCACCAACCTATTGCTTGGACTCCATCAACCTATCCCTTGGACTCCATCAACCTATCCCTTGGACTCCACCAACCTATTGCTTGGACTCCATCAACCTATTCCTTGGACTCCATCAACCTATCCCTTGGACTCCATCAACCTATCCCTTGGACTCCACCAACCTATTGCTTGGACTCCATCAACCTATTCCTTGGACTCCATCAACCTATCCCTTGGACTCCACCAACCTATTCCTTGGACTCCATCAACCTATTCCTTGGACTCCATCAACCTATTCCTTGGACTCCATCAACCTATTCCTTGGACTCCATCAACCTATCCCTTGGACTCCACCAACCTATTGCTTGGACTCCATCAACCTATTCCTTGGACTCCATCAACCTATTCCTTGGACTCCACCAACCTATTCCTTGGACTCCATCAACCTATTGCTTGGACTCCACCAACCTATTCCTTGGACTCCATCAACCTATTGCTTGGACTCCATTAACCTATCCCTTGGGCTCCATCAACTTTCCCACGTACTCAATCAATTTAATTCACTGATTCCACTAATTTAACTTAACAAGTGGACTACAGACATTGTGGATAGCAACAATAATAATAATATTGCAAAACATAAAATTAATACAAATCTCAACACAACAGTGGAAACAAACACTTTAGAGTTTAGACTCCATGCAACTGACCTCTTCAGATCTCGTATCCTCTCTTCTTCCACACGGTCCCTCTGTGTGGCCACTCTCTCAGACAGATCTTCATAATACTACAAGGAACACAAACACAAATATATAATAAACGTCTCATACACTGCCACCATGCATCACAAGATATTGACTATTCTGGCAAATATTAACCTCTTGCCAGGAACAGGGTTTGAATAAAGACAGTATCTCAATGTTATACAGATGCTCATCAGTATATTTAATTGTATTAACTGGTGTCATTTTGACCAAAGACAAACTCCCTAAAAATAGGAAAACTACAAAAGCAAGTAAATCTGCACCACCAATATAGTATGTAGTTAACTATGATCGAGATTGTTTACGTTTGTACTTGCTAAGAAAACTAAAAATTCGTTTTGGATGGACAAGTGAAAATTCAATAATTTGAGGAGCAAAAAAAACTTCTATTATAAATTTTCCACATATTTAAACTGGACTGTGTGCATGCATGCAATGCACATGCGTGCATGCGCACACACACGCACACACACATCTACATTTGACCAAGTAGACCTGAGTATCAAACTTGCCTGTTTCTGCCTAGTTAAGGCTACTGTTTTTTCTCGTGTCATTTCTCTCTCCAGTCGCTGGAGAGCGGCTTTCAGTTCACGCGTATGTCTCCTCTCTGCTATGACCAATGCCTCTCTCACTGCCTGTTCCCGTCCATCGTCCAGAACAATGTCTGTCTTCTTCACTGCTGCTTCACCAAGCTCTGAGAATCACCTCCAAGTTTTACCCAACACACTGTCACAATGATGACTATACAAAGAATAATAATCATAGTGATAGTGAAACTTCTAAAGCATCAATATATTCTCAATAACCTGAACTCTGAGACACAACATACAAGATGGTTAAGTGTATCAGGAGGGAGACAGACAAGAGTTGTCATTGGAGCGTTGGTTGCCTAAGATTTTGGGTGGGAATACAATTTTGAACAACTATATCTTGACTTGTTTTGAAAAGGTAAATATAGTTTCAGATGGTTTCATAGTAATAGGGAGTTGAATCCATATTTTTGGCACAGCTACAGAGAAAGACTGTTTGCCAACTTTTTGGGTTTAGTTCCAGGAAAAACAAATGTTAGGAAATGGATGATCAAAGTGTCCTAGGAATATAACAATGCAGCAAATTGTGTAAACAGCATGGCTGTTATTAAGTAGAAAGAGGATCCCTTGAACACAGTGGAATGTACAGAGAAAATAATAATGTCAACAATCAATTGTGCATGATCGCAACAAATTAGAAGTGATCAAATGATAAATGTATTTTTTTAGAATATTAATAAAGTATAAGCCATAATATTATATTGTAAGCCATTTGTATACTACATTGATTTTATACTATGCTGCATGTACATTTTTATACATTGTGACAGACAGAAACTCAGAATGAATTCCCACCAAAGGGGTAATAGTGTTATTGCCTTTTATTGTATTTGTTGTATTGCCTAAAGACTAAAGCAATGACAGAAAGCCAGCAGGAGAGAGAGTGGATTATTAACACACCTGAATCGTGAGAATGGCTCGAGTAAGTAAGAAAATAAACAAACAGAGAGTGGCTGGACTAGACTGCAATGATTCTTTACTTCTAAACTTCACAGTATGATATGTATCACAATAGAGGTCATAATATGATATGTATCGCATTACACATGTCATAATACAATATGTATCGCAATGTGATATTATATATATATATATATGTATATATATATATAAATATATATATATATGACAATACAGTGGTCATGATATAACATATATCATGACACAGAGGTCACAATATGCTATGTAAGAAGATACAGAGGTCATTATAAGAGATGTATCACAACACAGAGGCACAATACGATATATATGAAGATACAGAGGTCATAATATGATATGTATGAAGATACAGACGTCACAATATGATATGTATGAAGATACAGAGGTCATTATAAGAGATGTATCACAACACAGAGGCACAATACGATATATATGAAGATACAGAGGTCATAATATGATATGTATGAAGATACAGACGTCACAATATGATATGTATGAAGATACAGAGGTCATTATAAGAGATGTATCACAACACAGAGGCACAATACGATATATATGAAGATACAGAGGTCATAATATGATATGTATGAAGATACAGACGTCACAATATGATATGTATGAAGATACAGAGGTCATTATAAGAGATGTATCACAACACAGAGGCACAATACGATATATATGAAGATACAGAGGTCATAATATGATATGTATGAAGATACAGAGGTCATTATAAGAGATGTATCACAACACAGAGGCAAAATACGATATATATGAAGATACAGAGGTCATAATATGATATGTATGAAGATACAGAGGTCATAATAAGATATGTATCATGATACAGAGGCCATAATATGAAATGTATCATGATACAGACTACATTGACTTTGTCTGTTCTTGTAAGGACTAGACAGTGATTTTGCAGCAGTCTTGTCACGCCACATAATTATGAGATCCAAACTGCATGCATGCGTTGAAAACAGAATAATTTGTAAATATTTTGCATAGATTATAGTTAGAAAATATACACATACTACATGCTATGATTTTACAATAATTGTGTATGTTATCAATTCACTGACAGTTGTGGTTTGCACTGAGTGTTTATAATTGCTTCAGAAAATGGGTTTTACCCATACAAGTGATGGGTGGGCAGGTCTCTACATAGAGCTATGACACAGTTACATGCATCTGCACTCACACCCAGGGGCTCTATGAGAGACCAGTCCACCCATCATATGGATGGGTAAAACCCAGTTTGACGGGTAGAAATGTCACTGGACGGGTGGTGAATTGACAACAACATAAGAAGCAGGAAAAAAGGTTTTCCAAAGATATTATTGGTTATATTTTGAAAATTAGTGTCACACATGTATTTGTAGTTTATGTTAGGTCATAATACACACCTCGACTGGATTGTGTGTGTGTGAGAGTTAACATGTATGTGAGAAAAAAAATGTGACTGAAAAAATGAAATCCTGCTAATCCATATAATCCATGGATAACCAGTCAGTGAGAGATTCACAGAATAAATGTATATAATAATATATTGATTGTGCATAGTAATTGTGCACAATGATTGTTAATAACCAATTACTTATAGTATAATTGTACCAAATAAAGTGCTATGTTGGATTCAGGGTGCTGCCATCTTGAGGCACAAAACCAGTGACTTAAACTGCTTACGTCACTGGTGCATGCATGTTTGAACATGCTACGTCTGTCCAATGTTATCTGACATATCTAACACATCGTGGTTTGCTTACGTCACTATCACAATTTTACGATAGGCCTCAGCCAAACATTGCCTTTGCCAAAAATGTACCAGTGACCTAAATAATTTTGCTTATGTCGCTAAGTTCTACACCTAAATATATATTTTGCTATAATTATACTATAATTAATTCTTTATTAAGTATCTGCGTTCACCATTACTATGCACAACCAATACGTAATACACATGTAGCACTGTTGACACTGTGAATGTGTCAGTGACAGGGGTATCTCTGTAAAGCCCTGTTAAAACACGTACATGTGTGCATGTGTGGAGTCCATGCACAGATATGTGGAAGTGTGTACATAACTATGTGTGAACACATATACTGCTGTACTCACTTATCTTCCCTCCAGTTTCTTACAAGTGTGTCAATGAACACACAACAGAACAAAACGTAACCCAGTGTGTAAAGTCCCTCGTTATAACACGCTTCCTTTACAAATAATGCACAGTGTAATGCGGACGTAATTGTGACTAATGGCCTGGAATCTAGACACCATTGTCCACGCCTGTGTCTAGCCAAGGTATTAAACTGTGATTCAATACGACCGTCCAGATTACAAGGCAAGCTCTTGTAGACCAGTGACTTTAGGTCAGCATGGGTCAGCTGGTCACACAGCACACACACGATTTAACAACAACTGCCAATCAATAATGTCAATTAGACACAGATTAAGTTGTGATGATCTCCAGCTGGGCCCAGCCTGATATTGCATAATGCACCAGGCAGTCAGTGAACTGACACTGCACTGGGCTTTGAGCCTACATATGTAATAACGTGGTTGTAAAGGACTTCAGCAAATGAACACTGGAGAAAGATGCTTCAAATATCTATTTTAGACATAGAGGATGCCAGGCACTGCTGACCTTGGCGTCATTTCTTTTTCCAGCTAAAAAGTCATCCAGTCATGGGACTTTCCACCTGTAACATTTGCATAAGGAAGATACCGAGACGGAGAGTGTGGTGCCCTGAGGCCATCTCCAACACCAGCTTAAGTCAGTTAAATGAGATACTGAGGGTGTATCGGCTTGCGGCTTTCTCCAAAACAAGCTTAACAAACATATTAGGAGTGTACTGGCCTGTGGTCATCTCCACTACCAGCTTCAATATGATATTGAGAGTGTACTGGTTTGAGGCCACATTGAACACTTGTCAAAAAGGACATTCTGAAAGCGCCTTTGTCTAAGGCCACATCCGACACCAGCCTAAAGAAAACACTGAGAGTGCATTGACCTGACGCCATCTCCAACACCAGCCTAAAGGAACACTGAGAGTGCATTGACCTGAGGTCATCTCCAACACCAGCCTAAAGAAAACACTGAGAGTGCATTGACCTGAGGCCATCTCCAACACCAGCCTAAAGAAAACAACGAGAGTACACTGACCTGAGGCCATCTCCAACACCAGCCTAAAGGAACACTGAGAGTGCATTGACCTGAGGTCATCTCCAACACCAGCCTAAAGGAACAGTGAGAGTGCATTGGCCTGAGGCCATCTCCAACACCAGCCTAAAGGAACACTGAGAGTGCATTGGCCTGAGGCCATCTCCAACACCAGCCTAAAGGAACACCGAGAGTGCATTGGTCTGAGGCCATCTCCAACACCAGCCTAAAGGAACAGTGAGAGTGCATTGGTCTGAGGCCATCTCCAACACCAGCCTAAAGGAACAGTGAGAGTGCATTGGTCTGAGGCCATCTCCAACACCAGCCTAAAGGAACACTGAGAGTGCATTGGTCTGAGGCCATCTCCAACACCAGCCTAAAGGAACAGTGAGAGTGCATTGGTCTGAGGCCATCTCCAACACCAGCCTAAAGGAACACTGAGAGTGCATTGGCCTGAGGC
>JAODUO010001005.1:57500-60000 GCA_025642075.2 Ridgeia piscesae
TTAATCTTAAATTGCAGTACATTTTCCTTCTACTAATGCTCTTTTCTCGAGCTTAGCATTTGGAAGTACATTTGTTTGTACAGAAGACTGTCACGTGACTGCGACATTCGACACAGGTTGACATCATGACGGCGGTGGTGCCAACCAACGATAAACTGAGCGAAGACGATGAACTATCAGCCTTCAAAGCTGCAGGATATACTGAAGAGAGTGAGTGAACGCACGCACCTCACACGCACCACACACGCACCACACACGCACACACTAGTACGCATGCACCACACACGCACACACTAGTACGCACGCACCACACACGCACACACTAGTACGCACGCACCACACTCGCACACACTAGTACGCACGCACCACACACGCACACACTAGTACGCACGCAACACACACGCACACACTAGTACGCACGCACCACACACGCACACACTAGTACGCACGCACCACACACGCACACACTAGTACGCACGCACCACACACGCACACACTAGTACGCACGCACCACACACGCACACACTAGTACGCACGCACGCACTCTCGCACTACGCGCATTGGCCGGAACACGCAAAAGCATGGTCATCACGTGCACACGCACGCGCACACTAAGAAATACTCAAAGGTTTACTAAATTAAACGGCAAGGGTTTTGTAAATTAAGGAAACGACATCTAACAAAGGCGATGTTTAAACAGTATAATTATGTGAAATCCGTAGCAATATTATATGTAGAAATGTAACTAGATAGTAACGCAACAATATATTTATAGTATATATATATATATATTATATATATATATATATATATATATATATATATATATATATATATATATATATAAAACACACACACACACACACACACACACACACACACACACACACACACACACACACACACACACACACACACACACACACACACACACACACACACACACACACACACACACACATCATCATCATCATTGTGCAGCCATAGTGTCCTGTGGTTGGGCGAAGGCCTCAGCATGCTGCTTCCACACCTGCCTATCTTGCGCTATCCTCTGCCAGACGGTACCCTTCCAGTAGTCGTCTAGTTCGTCTCTCTAGGTCTTTTCCTTTCGAAGGTTTCCAGGTGGTGATACGCAGTGTCCATTAGTTATCTCGTTCCTGCTGACGTGCTCTGCCCAGGTCCACTTCCGTCTTCTGACCTTTTTAATCACGTCTGTGTCCTTGGTCTTTTCTCTTACACAGATGTTTGTTTTCTATCCCGGTATGTGATGTTTAACATACTCCTTTCCATTTTTGTTTGAGCTAGCTTTTTCTTGGCCTGGGTGGTGAGTGCCCATGTTTCCGCACCGTATGTCATTGCTGGAAGTATGCATGTTTGTCTCTTCAAGCATGTTCCAATGTTACCCTCGAAGATGTCGCGGTGCTTGGCGAATGCTGTCCATCCGGACGTGATTCTTCTTTGAATATCCCTATCTTGGTTTTTGTCTCTGGTGTTTTATCTCTGTCCCAGGTAGATGTAGCTTTCAACGTTCTCGATCTGAGTGTTGTTGACATATATGTGTGTTTTCATCATCACCTTTGTCTTCGACTTGTTCATCTTCAGACCCTGTTTGTCACTTTCATCAGCTAATTCCTGTAGCATTTGTTGTAGCTCATGTGGTATATTAGCGCATATGAGTATGTCGTCGGTGAAGCGAAGATGACTTTGATATTCGTCTATCTAGAAGCCTCTGGTTTTCCAAGTCAGTCGTCGGAATATGCTTTTGAATGCTGCCGTGAACAGCTTTGGCGATATGGTACACCTCTTCTGATGTTGATCTTGTTGCTTTCTTTATGTAGGTGGACTGTCATCGAGCTGTTGGTGTAGATTTCCTTCTTCTATCCCGTTTTCTTGAAGCGAGGTCAGTACTGCTTGAGTTTACACTGAGTCGAAGGTTTCTCGTAGTCGACGAATGCGATGCAGAGTGAGATATTATATTCTCAGCACTTCTCCTTCAGTTGGTATACGACGTGAATGTGGTATGTCGTTGAGTTTCTGAATCCAGCTTGCTCTCGTGACTGGTTTTCGTCGAGTGTCTTCTCTAGCCTTTTCGTTAGTACTTTCGTGAGTACTTTATAAACGTTTGATAGTAGACATATCGGTCTGTAATTCTTGAGGTCTTTCTTATTTCCCTTCTTGAAGATTATCATCATCTTCCACGCTGTGGGTATTCGCCTTTCTGATAAGCATTTAGTGTACAGCTCAGCAAATGTCTTCGAGATGGTATCTTCATCACCTACTTTCAATGTCTCGATGTTTATATGGTCGTTGCCTGTTGCTGTCCCATTCTTCATATTTCGTAGAGCTGCTTCCACCTCCCATGATGTTATCTCTGGTACCTCTTTTGGGTCAGTGTGGATTATGGTATTCTGTTCACTGTCGTATAGCTCGGTGTAGAATTACTTTATTCATTCTATGATCTTATCTTGCTCACGGATTCCTCTACCCTGCTTATCCAGGA
>JAODUO010001005.1:65000-67500 GCA_025642075.2 Ridgeia piscesae
TGCGGTGTCTTGGGTTGGTGTCCTGTGCTGCGGTGTCTTGGGTTGGTGTCCTGTGCTGCGGTGTCTTGGGTTGGTGTCCTGTGCTGCGGTGTCTTGGGTTGGTGTCCTGTGCTGCGGTGTCTTGGGTTGGTGTCCTGTGCTGCGGTGTCTTGGGTTGGTGTCCTGTGCTGCGGTGTCTTGGGTTGGTGTCCTGTGCTGCGGTGTCTTGGGTTGGTGTCCTGTGCTGAGGTGTCTTGGGTTGGTGTCCTGTGCTGAGGTGTCTTGGGTTGGTGTCCTGTGCTGCGGTGTCTTGGGTTGGTGTCCTGTGCTGCGGTGTCTTGGGTTGGTGTCCTGTGCTGAGGTGTCTTGGGTTGGTGTCTTGTGCTGCGGTGTCTTGGGTTGGTGTCCTGTGCGTGCTGCGGTGTCTTGGGTTGGTGTCCTGTGCTGCGGTGTCTTGGTTGGTGTCCTGTGCTGCGGTGTCTTGGGTTGGTGTCCTGTGCGTGCTGCGGTGTCTTGGTTGGTGTCCTGTGCTGCGGTGTCTTGGGTTGGTGTCCTGTGCTGCGGTGTCTTGGTTGGTGTCCTGTGCTACGGTGTCTTGGGTTGGTGTCCTGTGCTGCGGTGTCTTGGTTGGTGTCCTGTGCTGCGGTGTCTTGGGTTGGTGTCCTGTGCGTGCTGCGGTGTCTTGGTTGGTGTCCTGTGCTGCGGTGTCTTGGGTTGGTGTCCTGTGCTGCGGTGTCTTGGTTGGTGTCCTGTGCTACGGTGTCTTGGGTTGGTGTCCTGTGCTGCGGTGTCTTGGGTTGGTGTCCTGTGCTGCGGTGTCTTGGGTTGGTGTCCTGTGCTGCGGTGTCTTGGGTTGGTGTCCTGTGCTGCGGTGTCTTGGGTTGGTGTCCTGTGCTACGGTGTCTTGGGTTGGTGTCCTGTGCTGCGGTGTCTTGGGTTGGTGTCCTGTGCTGCGGTGTCTTGGTTGGTGTCCTGTGCTGCGGTGTCTTGGGTTGGTGTCCTGTGCTGCGGTGTCTTGGTTGGTGTCCTGTGCTGCGGTGTCTTGGGTTGGTGTCCTGTGCTGCGGTGTCTTGGGTTGGTGTCCTGTGCTACGGTGTCTTGGGTTGGTGTCCTGTGCTACGGTGTCTTGGGTTGGTGTCCTGTGCTACGGTGTCTTGGGTTGGTGTCCTGTGCTACGGTGTCTTGGGTTGGTGTCCTGTGCTACGGTGTCTTGGGTTGGTGTCCTGTGCTACGGTGTCTTGGGTTGGTGTCCTGTGCTACGGTGTCTTGGGTTGGTGTCCTGTGCTACGGTGTCTTGGGTTGGTGTCCTGTGCTACGGTGTCTTGGGTTGGTGTCCTGTGCTACGGTGTCTTGGGTTGGTGTCCTGTGCTACGGTGTCTTGGGTTGGTGTCCTGTGCTACGGTGTCTTGGGTTGGTGTCCTGTGCTACGGTGTCTTGGGTTGGTGTCCTGTGCTACGGTGTCTTGGGTTGGTGTCCTGTGCTACGGTGTCTTGGGTTGGTGTCCTGTGCTACGGTGTCTTGGGTTGGTGTCCTGTGCTACGGTGTCTTGGGTTGGTGTCCTGTGCTACGGTGTCTTGGGTTGGTGTCCTGTGCTACGGTGTCTTGGGTTGGTGTCCTGTGCTACGGTGTCTTGGGTTGGTGTCCTGTGCTACGGTGTCTTGGGTTGGTGTCCTGTGCTACGGTGTCTTGGGTTGGTGTCCTGTGCTACGGTGTCTTGGGTTGGTGTCCTGTGCTACGGTGTCTTGGGTTGGTGTCCTGTGCTACGGTGTCTTGGGTTGGTGTCCTGTGCTGCGGTGTCTTGGGTTGGTGTCCTGTGCTGAGGTGTCTTGGGTTGGCACCTGGCTGTAGAGAATGGTAGACATTTCCATACGAATACTCTTCGTGCGTCATCTATTCTCTATGGATATGTACTTTCGCAATTACTAAGTTTATTAACAAGATCCTGCGTAATCAAATACAATACCGGTACATATCAACACAGGTTGTGTCTGGCTGAGTGATGCCGAGCGATATTGATGGTGACTGTCAACTCAAACTGGCTTGCGTTGTCAGCGACACTGATAATCTTACAAGTTAGAGAATCCGCGTCGAGTAGACGTTCACAAGAGTGGATTAGCCCCCGACTACTCGCTCTTGTTGCTAACTGCGATAATGCACTTAATGGGTACCTTCATAGAAGAATCACTTTGCCTTTGGAATCTTAGGCATGAGGCGCAAAAGCACGTGCGATTTGTTATTGTGCCGCAGTAGGTCGATCTCGCATAAAGCACGTGACCCAAAAAGCAAAGGACGTCGGCAGCTGCTGATTGTTTCGCCAGTTATACCCGGTGTAACGGCGATTCTTTTTTTACGATAAAAAAATGACAAGTACGCATTTAAAAAATTAACTGACTGTGCATACAATTTAAACTATTAACACATTACACATCTGGTCATAAAAGAACCGGTTTGGCGATTAGCAAACGAGTGGAGGGAGCAGCTTTAACTGTAACGTGGCTTGACGCTTTCCAGACAAGTCGAG
>JAODUO010001005.1:72500-137500 GCA_025642075.2 Ridgeia piscesae
TCTGATCTGATCTGATCTGATCTGATCTGATCTGATCTGATCTGATCTGATCTGATCTGACCTGACCTGACCTGACCTGACCTGACCTGACCTGACCTGACCTGACCTGACCTGACCTGACCTGACCTGACCTGACCTGACCTGACCTGACCTGACCTGACCTGACCTGACCTGACCTGACCTGACCTGACCTGACCTGACCTGACCTGACCTGACCTGACCTGACCTGACCTGACCTGACCTGACCTGACCTGACCTGACCTGACCTGACCTGACCTGACCTGACCTGACCTGACCTGACCTGACCTGAACTTATCTGAACTTATCTGAACTTATCTGAACTTATGTGATCTGATCTGATCTGATCTGATCTGATCTGATCTGATCTGATCTGATCTGATCTGATCTGATCTGATCTGATCTGATCTGATCTGATCTGATCTGATCTGATCTGATCTGATCTGATCTGATCTGATCTGATCTGATCTGAACTGAACTGAACTGAACTGATCTGATCGGACATGCATGTCCAGAACTAGGTCCAACAACCAGGTTGTATGTGTGTCAGGCGGCAGCGTCGTGGTTCGACAACATGTCCGTGTACGTGGACGTGCTCGTCGACATGCAGTCGGCGATCTGGGAGGAGCTGGTAGACAAGTTGAACGAGGCGAAGTATGCCGCCATGTCGGCCATCTCGTCCAACGCCACCGTCATGACGGCCGTGTTCCTGCTGTGGGGCGGCATCATCTTCTACTTCTACTGGAACGAGCGCGGCAGCTGCCGGTCATCGGCGGCCATCATCAGGCACACACGAAAGGTTTGTAGCCGGTTTACACGAACGACTTGTCGTTGGCCAACTCGCTACGTCGCCCATCGAAACTGACACACACACGCACGCACGCATACCACACACACACATATATAAAAATACACACACACACACACGCACGCACGCACGCACACGCACACGCACACGCACACGCACACGCACACGCACACGCACACGCACACACACACACACACACACACACACCACACACACACACACACGTATTATATTATAGGATTGATATTTGATATAAATCTTCAATTTTTAAGAAATATAGTCTATACTAGAATAGAACGTACTACCCATTATCCATCATTATTGCGTCCTGCTTCTGCCATTTCGGATCAGGCTAGAGGCGCTATACTGAACGTATTGTTTCATTTGATTTATTTAAGCCTATTGTCTTTCTTGGAATCTGAGTTATAATTTCAGATTAAGGAGATCGATTATAAATTGTATACACACTTGTCCTATCTAGTTCTTCTCCAATCTCGCAAAATACGATTTCCTTAAGTTTGTCCGCCACATCGTATAGAATGGGGGTACATCTTGCGCCCAAATGTCCGCTATATTAAGCTTTGTGCAAAGCATCGTGTTACTCCAAGCCCGCTCCGAATTGGGAAATGGGATTTTTGCGTTTCGTCTCGACCACATCTTGTCCCGAAATACCTGTACACCATGTTTTGAAACAAGACTGTGTCGAGACGAGGTCAAGACGAGGTCAAAACATGTCGAGACGCTTCTGAAAAAAATAAACATGTTCGATCCTCAAGACTCGCTCGAAACTCACTCAAGACGCTTCGGACGGTCTCGAGGGGTTTCGAAGACCCCGCACACCGCGGAGACTCGCTCAAGACGCGGTCGACACGGTGTCGTCTCGACCGAGTCTTAATTGAGTCTTCGCGGTGTGCGGGCCGCTTTACTGATAAACACTAATGTAAATATACATTTTCACAAATCAAAATTTTTGTGAAGTACTGATATATATATATATATATATATATATATATATATATATATATATATATATATATATATATATATATATATATATATATATACACACACCCACACACACACAGTTAGCGGTGGGCAGAAGAAAGGAGGTCGCCTATCTCTCCGACAGTCTGCCTCACCACCTGTCAGAGATGATGAAGGCGAGCATCCCTCCGCCTCGACCCGCGTTCGTGCCGAACCTCACAACGGCCGTGGTGGAGGCGTTCGACTTGAACCGACTGGCGTTCACTCTGGACCCAACAGAGTCCATTGGTCTGCTCGGAGAATTCATGAAACTCGTCAAGAAGACAGCGAATGAGCAGCGGGTGTTCATCGCCGCCCAAGAGAACAGCACGTTTCTTATCAACGCAGGTCGGTCGCCTGGAATAATTCGCCTAAGATCGTCAGGCATGATTTTTAATAAATCAGTATTGCATATTAGTGACCTTTAATTTAAAAGTAAATAATTTTGTGTAATATGTGATTGCGAAATTTAATATGTCATTTATTTTACTTACAAATTTACTATTTTATTCTTACTTCAAAATACGTTCGTAGTCCTATTATTTATTTCGTTCGTTCGTTCGTTCGTCGTCCGTCCGTCCGTCCGTCCGTCCGTCCGTCCGTCCGTCCGTCCGTCCGTCCGTCCGTCCGTCCGTCCGTCCGTCCGTCCGTCCGTCCGTCCGTCCGTCCGTCCGTCCGTCCGTCCGTCCGTCCGTCCGTCCGTCCGTCCGTCCGTCCGTCCGTCCGTCCGTCCGTCCGTCCGTCCGTCCGTCTGTCGTCGTCCGTCCGTCGTCTGTCCGTCCGTCCGTCCGTCCGTCGTCCGTCGTCCGTCGTCGTCCGTCGTCGTCCGTCGTCGTCGTCCGTCCGTCCGTCCGTCCGTCCGTCCGTCCGTCGTCGTCCGTCCGTCCGTCCGTCGTCGTCCGTCCGTCGTCCGTCCGTCCGTCTCGTCCGTCCGTCCGTCCGTCCGTCCGTCCGTCCGTCCGTCGTCCGTCGTCGTCCGTCCGTCGTCGTCGCGTCCGTCCGTCCGTCGTCCTGTCCGTCGTCGTCCGTCTCGTCCGTCCGTCGTCGTCCGTCCGTCGTCCGTCCGTCCGTCCGTCGTCCGTCCGTCCGTCCGTCCGTCGTCCGTCGTCGTCGTCCGTCGTCGTCGTCGTCCGTCCGTCCGTCCGTCCGTCCGTCCGTCCGTCCGTCCGTCCGTCCGTCCGTCCGTCCTGTCCGTCCGTCCGTCCGTCCGTCCGTCCGTCCGTCCGTCCGTCCGTCCGTCTCGTCCGTCCGTCCGTCCGTCCGTCCGTCCGTCCGTCCGTCCGTCCGTCCGTCCGTCCGTCCGTCCGTCCGTCCGTCCGTCCGTCTCGTCCGTCCGTCCGTCCGTCCGTCTCCGTCCGTCCGTCCGTCCGTCCGTCCGTCCGTCCGTCCGTCCGTCCGTCCGTCCGTCCGTCCGTCCGTCCGTCCGTCCGTCCGTCCGTCCGTCCGTCCGTCCGTCCGTCCGTCCGTCCGTCCGTCCGTCCGTCCGTCCGTCCGTCCGTCCGTCCGTCCGTCCGTCCGTCCGTCCGTCCGTTCGTTCGTTCGTTCGTTCGTTCGTTCGTTCGTTCGTTCGTTCGTTCGTTCGTTCGTTCGTTCGTTCGTTCGTTCGTTCGTTCGTTCGTTCGTTCGTTCGTTCGTTCGATTTATAGACCAAATGTTTACTTTTAACGACGCTGTATGTAGTAGTTCTCTCAGGCTGAATTTACATCGCAAAGTCTTATTCATGTGTGCTTGTATTGTTTTATTGCACCTCTGTAGACACAGCAAGTAAACACTAATCGTATTCGGGATAACGTTGTCTACATTTTATGAATTCTTATTATTGCAGTTACTGCTATTACTAGTGTTATTATTGAAAGTTTTGATCATTTTCTACTATGCAACTGTTGTTATTCATACGCCAATTTATGATCATTGTACACGTGTCTCCTTCCACGCGACGAGTTCGACTCGTGTCTTTCTGTGTACGTCCGCGGCCGCTTCCCCTGGGTGATTGGCATGTGACCCTGGGTGATTGGCATGTGACCCTGGGTGATTGGCATGTGACCCTGGGTGATTGGCATGTGACCCTGTGTGATTGGCATGTGACCCTGTGTGATTGGCATGTGACCCTGGGTGATTGGCATGTGACCCTGGGTGATTGGCATGTGACCCTGGGTGATTGGCATGTGACCTTGGGTGATTGGCATGTGACCCTGGGTGATTGGCATGTGACCCTGGGTGATTGGCATGTGACCCTGGGTGATTGGCATGTGACCCTGGGTGATTGGCATGTGACCCTGGGTGACTGGCATGTGACCCTGTGTGATTGGCATGTGACCCTGGGTGATTGGCATGTGACCCTGGGTGATTGGCATGTGATCGTGGGTGATTGGCATGTGACCCTGGGTGATTGGCATGTGACCGTGGGTGATTGGCATGTGACCCTGGGTGACTGCATGAGACCCTGGGTGATTGGCATGTGACCCTGGGTGATTGGCATGTGACCCTGGGTGACTGCATGTGACCCTGGGTGATTGGCATGTGACCCTGGGTGATTGGCATGTGACCCTGGGTGACTGCATGTGACCCTGGGTGATTGGCATGTGACCCTGGGTGATTGGCATGTGACCCTGGGTGATTGGCATGTGACCTACCAATTTGTAATGCATTTCATAAAACATAGCGGCAGGTGTCTGCATGTGTTTATTCGCGTGGTTTTGATACGCCGCCACGCCTCTTACAAAACACGACACAACGGGAAAGTGTGTTAACAGATCAAAACCCTGTTATGTTGCAAACTGATTAACCCCCAATATGTTTGTAACTGGCAGCATTTGTGCGCGCAGTTGCAATTTTTTTAAAGTCTGAAGGTTTTTTTGTGAGCGCCAGGGGGCAATTCGGGGTTCTTGGAGAACTTTACCAACTGAATAAATCGTGAACGTCAAAGAAAGACCTCCATCAACACTATCCCAGCGACAGCGCGACAGCGCGACAGCATAGTGGTGCTGAAGTGCTTTCGCTCCTGCAAAACGTCTTCAAAAGCACAGACTTCATTCCTCCGATATCATGTTGCGAGACAGCGTAACGACGTAGATATACCAAAATCACCGGCTCCGCCCGATACTCATTAAAATCATTCCGCCGCGTGTGAAACAGGTGATAATATCTTCAGTCATATTTCGACGACCATAATTTTATAATCTAGTAGTATTTATCACCTCTCACCATTCAGAGTACATAGCGGGAACCTTAATGTATTTTCAATAGGACAAGGGCAGATATATTTATGTACCTATTATATATTCATGCTGAAATACCCACCAAACACTCGACACATATCTGCCGGATGGTCCACTCACCTGGATGTGTCGCCTAGTTGGTGATTTCCGTGAAAGTGGCGGCTGTTATTGTAGTTCCAATTAGACAGATTCCCCAGACTGCGCGCCCATCTACATCTCACTTGATGTTCATCCACAATTAGCTGCCTTCTCAGTTAAATGTAGTCACAGCGACAGAAGACACTGGCTTGAGCGTTCATGTTTTTGTTATGTAAATTACATATATTCCTCACTAGACGTTGTTGAATTTGTATTGGGTGTTTACCGTCAAACAAACTAAGTTGCAATTTGGCGTAGTTGAAACCGTAGATTGGTGTATGCCTATGTGTGGCTGCTGTTCATATATTCATACTTCTCCAGAGAAACAAGGACAGAGTCCGCCAGACGAGGCCAAGTGTATTGTGAACTTCGCCATCGAGTTGCTTGTTGCTCTCCGAAGACACTGCGTCAAGTCAGCGTCTAACATCACTCTGAGAGCTCGGATTGGCATTCATTCTGGTACGTAAATTCAAATCATTTTCATTGACATTTATAAAGCATTATTCCAACAGTTGTTGGTCACAGTGTTGTACAAAATATTCTAGAAAACACACTTCACTTAAAAGCAACATATATCATTGATGTTGATGTCATATGCTGCTGTAGCGACTTGGAGCAGCCACGCTGAAAGTTCGGTCACCGCTGTAATGTGTTGGTTGTGGAACACACATAGATTATGTTTAATGGAGCGCAGCGATCTAACCGGCTGATGTCGGTGTATTCCTCCCCTACACTGTCTGGTGTACTCAGATGCATCGCCAGTCTCAGCTCGAAGTGTGAGGAGAAACAAACACGAATCACGGAATGTCCTCACCGTGTGTCGCTAATACACCAAACTAGACAGGTGTGCCAGAATACACCAAACCTGACAGGTGTGCCAGAATACACCAAACCTGACAGGTGTGCCAGAATACACCAAACCTGACAGGTGTGCCAGAATACACCAAACCTGACAGGTGTGCCAGAATACACCAAACCTGACAGGTGTGCCAGAATACACCAAACCTGACAGGTGTGCCAGAATACACCAAACCTGACAGGTGTGCCAGAATACACCAAACCTGACAGGTGTGCCAGAATACACCAAACCTGACAGGTGTGTCAGAATACACCAAACTAGACAGGTGTGCCAGAATACACCAAACCTGACAGGTGTGTCAGAATACACCAAACCTGACAGGTGTGCCAGAATACACCAAACCTGACAGGTGTGCCAGAATACACCAAACCTGACAGGTGTGCCAGAATACACCAAACCTGACAGGTGTGCCAGAATACACCAAACCTGACAGGTGTGCCAGAATACACCAAACCTGACAGGTGTGCCAGAATACACCAAACCTGACAGGTGTGCCAGAATACACCAAACCTGACAGGTGTGTCAGAATACACCAAACTAGACAGGTGTGCCCGACAGACATTATTAATCTCGTTACCATGCACTGCCTTCAAACCTGCCATTGCTATGCTGAACAAGTATAGGAGTTAACATCATAATTACTTTAGCTGTTTAACAAGAATAACGAGAACAATATTATTGTATGTTTACGGTTATACATACCAATACAAAATAGTGTATCTCTTTACTGTGATTTCTTATAAGCAAAACTACTGCACATGTATCTGAATTTTTAGCTCGCCATAAATGCAATAACCCTATATACAATATGTCGCAATAGTTGTTATTGTTTTATTTACTTCCGTTTGGACATCGCAATGCATTATGAAGTATATATGCAACTTTTTCGTCAACGCATAGCTATGAAACTGCCGGAGATATAATAAAGAGCCAACTTGTTATTGTATACGTTTAGTGGTATATTGACTAATAACAATAACTCATGCTAGATGCAATGGGACATGATTATAGATGTGGGCGGATGTCACTTTCGCTTTTTAGTTTGAAGGCATTTTCAAGGTCAATAACTTAGATGTGGGTAACAATAATATGTTGATACATTAATTGACACACATTATTGTACGTATGTAGTTGTGCACTTTAATGCACACTTTGTATAGTGTATAGTCAATCATTTTACGTCAACATGCTGTCAGAGTGCCACTGACGTAATACACCCACTGATGGAGAACCGTCTGTGTGGCAGGAATGAGACGCCTGGAGAAGTCGGCGCTGGGGCTCACGCAGAATTCATTTCAATGTACTAGATCACGAAAATGAACCAAAACGACCTTAAAGACTTATGAGCTCATAATACTACTCGTAACTCAACCCTAAGATCAACTGCTTTCAGTTCCATTACATTTTCCTAAATCTGAAATGTAACATCGTTTGCCTAGGTACAACTATGAGCTGGATCTCTGGTCTGGGTGAGGGCGACCAGCCTCGTTACTGCATACTCGGTGCGCCTGTCACAGTCGCGCGTAAACTCGCGAGAGTCGCCAAACGTACGTACACCTAGTGCAATTGTCTATCACAACCGAGACCAGGTCAATCGCTTAGCATATGCGATCAGGGGTGCTGAACAACAGTTGGGCCCAAACTATTACGGGAACACAACGTTTTCAAAATGTCCGCCATGCAATCTGAAAATAGTGATCTTCTCCACTTGAATGTAACACCGAATTTAGCAACTTGATTGTAGCTTTGGGACATAATCAGTCAATCAATTGATCAATAAATAATAATAATAAATAATAAACCAGGCAACCAATCGATCAATCAACCAATCAATCAAAGCACAAATTCAGGATAATTTAATGTAATTACATGATGACCTGTTTTGCCTAGGATCAACTGTTTGTTACGTTAGTTTTAAAATGAAGCGTATTTTCTTTTCGAGAATACGTTAAGATGATTCAAAATTCACCCATAAATGGCGTTAGTAAGCGGGTAATGGCGACTGCGTACGATGTACATATAATACAAGTATGAGGGGACTTACATTACTGCAAGTTTCTGTTTCTGTTTCTGTTATGTTGTAGTGCAAAACCCCTACTGGGGCATCACGCACTAGTATGGTTGCTCGGTTTCAGGATGGCTGGCTTCATGTTATCTGGAAGTGGAATAAGAGTATTTGTGCTTGGGAATATGGGATTAGGGTGGGGTGGGTGGGGAAAAGTACAAATCAAGGGTGGGGGTGTGGTAGGGATGGGGTGTGGAGGGGGACGGGGTGGTGGTGTATATTGGTTATTGGAGGTGCCTGAAGGGTGCAATTGTCAGGTTAATGTCCTGCAATGCACCCTTAAAGGTGTCGAGACTGTTGTGGGCAAATACACTAGAAGGAAGTCTGTTCCACTGGGCTACTGTTTGTGGAAACGTTGGAAAGTTGGCCTCGTACCAGGAGAAATGGCACGATTAAGACTGGGAAGTGAGTAATCTATTTCTAGTGAAGTGGTGTCGTGCGTGTGTGAACCATGCGTATCTATCGACGTGGCATGGAAACAATAACCTACGATGACGTCTGCTAGTTTGAGAAAATAATGTCTGGTTTCAGTAGAATTTACTGAAAAAAAGACTTACGTTTTAAACACTGTTAGCGTATACGTCTATGTCTTAAGTCGTTCTTACTGATACACAGGCGTAATCTTTGATATATTTTACAGCCAACACTATTCGAGTTGGCGTCGACACGATGGAGCTGATGAATGCAGATGAGATGTATGAGTTTGAGGAAGCTGGCCCAGTCTCGGTGCATATACGCAAGGTAATTATTTATCTAAATATAACACCATTGGACAAGATTATAGCGAGCTGAACTTTGTGCGTTGCAAAGATAAGCGAAAGTATGTTTTTTATATTGCGCATGCGTGCGTAAACGCAGTGGACAACATGAGCTGAGCAACGGCATCTCGGGTAAATAATGCGCTTCTGTTCGATGTCAGAAGTATGTAGTATGAAATATATAAGTACATCATTAAGTTGTCAGTTATATCTGCGGCAATGTGGGTGTATGTTCGTGCGTGCGTGCGTGCGTGCGTGCGTGCGTGCGTGCGTGCGTGCGTGCGTGCGTGCGTGCGTGCATAAGACATGTGATACTAAAGATGCAATGATTTGAAAAGAACGTAATCAGAATAACATGTTACGGAAAATATTAGATACGTGTCACTAGGGCAAACTATCCTTTAGAAAATAAGGTTTAGTAAGTACCGACCTACTTTCGTTCCCTGGATATTGTATAAGCGGACCGGGAATGGGCGTTTACTTTTGACACGTGTTTGCGCATGCGCTTGCGCATGCACGTATTTCATTCAGAATGAGCACTACTTCCGCTAATGTTTGAATGCACTTTCTATACGTTACAGTGATACTTCGATGGTTTATCAATTTAATTCACTGTCATTTTGAAAGTTGGTAATTTTAAAATTGGAGTAAGCGCCACGAACGCTACCTATCGGCGTGTATCAGCGCTACTCACGATCACATAGGGTAAAACAACATTATATTCCCTTTGCAAACATTCTTTGTTCACAAATACACTCATAAACATCGCTAGATACCTTCATAATACATTGATTTTAACCATAAGATTTAAAGTCTTGCAAATCAGTAGAGATAATATGTATTGTCAGTGATACAGTCATGTTTCGTTTATGCGCACATTTTGGTGTTCAATGTGTTTGGTCGGACACACGAAACATACGGATTAGCGAGACAACCGGATTATTGAAGACCAGATAAACGATACACGACTGTATTTGTATGCTACATTTCCCAGGTCAAACAGACGTATCAGACTCTCTGGATTCGCGGACAAAAGGCATAGACAACATCCGGGCTGAACATACGAGTACAAACTTCGGCGAAATTCGGGAAAATGGCCGATGTGAAGACGGAAACCAAGAGTTGGTAGCAACATGCTATTGCTCCTACGGAAACATCGTCTTAATGTTGTCTCCTTATGTATAACATAATATTATGGTCTGTGTAAAATGTTGTTGTATAGGTGGCCCCTGTGTTGCAGTGTATGGGTATGCACACCCCCAAAACCCCCAGCATACCCACACCCCCGAGGCAAAGCATAGTTGCCCTCGAGATCTCAAGTAGATGCAAATAGTTTTTAAGGGGTTTCGTCAGCTTCAATTAGGAGCGCAGTTGGAGGTTTTGGGAGCCTCTCGGATGAAACAGTTGGAGTGATGGGAACATGGGTAAACAGTTCGTGTTTACTATGCTCACGTTTGAGTTTGAGTGTTTTTGGGAACGTCAAGCGACGTAGTTGGAGTTATTCGGAAGCTTCAGTGATGTTGGAGGTTTTCTTGGAGACATAAGGAGGACGTATTGGAGGGTTTTTGGTGCCTTCAATCGCTGGTCGAGGAACAACCGTCGTCAGTCACCGGCACTCGGGCCTTTGAAGTGTACGTTTTGTTGACTGACTGTGTTATATTTACCGAAACATGTGGAAAGTCCCCACCAATACTTTAAAATTGTCACTAGCTCGTATTGCGTTATCATTCGCTAGATGGCGTAACTGTAGCAGTAAATGTCCCAGCAATAGTTATTTACTTTATCATTGCAGAGTTTAGTGGTCAGCCATTTCACAAGCCACTGGGTTATTTTTCAGCTGTACACAATGTCATCAGTGACAACAGCAGAATGATTTTGAGCAAGAGTTTATGTTCAAAATACCATAATAATATTTGCTACTTTTGCTTTGTTCCTCCGCGGGTAGACATGTGGGAGCGTGTCAACATGTGAATGTCACAAATCAATCGTAGTTATTTTAATTTGGCCCCAGCCCCACGACCTCACTCCCCAAACACTTGGCCACACCACCTCACTCCCCCCAAACACTCGGCCACACCACCTCACTCCCCCCAAACACTCGGCCACACCACCTCACTCCCCCCAAACACTCGGCCACACCACCTCACTCCCCCACACGGCCACACCTCCTCATTCCCACCATTCATCCACACCATCTCACTCTCACTCCCCCACTCGGCTCCACCACCTCATTCCCCCACTCTTCCACACCACCTCACTCTCCCCACTCTTCCACACCACCTCACTCCCCCACTCTTCCAAACCACCTCACTCCCCCCACTCTTCCACACCATCTCACTCCCCCACTCTTCCACACCATCTCACTCCCCACTCTTCCACACCACCTCACTCCCCCCACTCTTCCACACCATCTCACTCCCCCACTCTTCCACACCACCTCACTCCCCCACTCTTCCACACCACCTCACTCCCCCCACTCTTCCACACCACCTCACTCCCCCACTCTTCCACACCACCTCACTCCCCCACTCTTCCACACCACCTCACTCCCCCACTCTTCCACACCACCTCACTCCCCCACTCTTCCACACCACCTCACTCCCCCACTCTTCCACACCACCTCACTCCCCCACTCTTCCACACCACCTCACTCCCCCACTCTTCCACACCACCTCACTCCCCCCACTCTTCCACACCACCTCATCCCCCTCTTCCACACCACCTCACACTCTTCCACACCACCTCACTCCCCCACTCTTCCACACCACCTCACTCCCCCACTCTTCCACACCACCTCACTCCCCCACTCTTCCACACCACTCACTCCCCCACTCTTCCACACCACCTCACTCCCCCACTCTTCCACACCACCTCACTCCCCCACTCTTCCACACCACCTCACTCTCCCCACTCTTCCACACCACCTCACTCCCCCACTCTTCCACACCACCTCACTCCCCCACTCTTCCGCACCTTCTCACTCCCCCACTCTTCCACACCATCTCACTCCCCCACTCGCCCACCACCTCACTCCCCCACTCTTCCACACCACCTGACTCCCCCACTCGGCCACACCACCTCACTCCCCCACTCGGCCACACCACCTCACTCCCCCACTCGGCCACACCACCTCACTCCTCCCACTCGGCCACACCACCTCACTCCCCCCACTCGGCCACACCTCCTCACTCCCCCCACTCGGCCACACCACCTCACTCACCCCACTCGGCCACACCACCTCACTCCCCCACTCGGCCACACCACCTCACTCCCCCACTCGGCCACACCACCTCATTCCCCCCACTCGGCCACACCACCTCATTCCCCCCACTCGGCCACACCACCTCACTCCCCCACTCGGCCACACCACCTCACTCCCCCCACTCGGCCACACCACCTCACTCCCCCCACTCGGCCACACCACCTCATTCCCCCCACTCTTCCACACCACCTCTTGTATTGCAGTAACACACATTAGTATGTTTAGGAAGTAGTATGACGTTATATGTGTAGATTTAGTCAAATTGAATGTATGTCTTGTGTATTTTAGTTTATATATTGTGTATTTGTGTACATGTTATATGGAGTAACCAGTCTACATGCGAAACCATACTGATTATATCAAACTGACAAAATAACCCTTTCGAAAATTTATATCATGCTAAAATAAGAACAAGTTATCGATATAGCACATATTTTCGCTATAAATTGAACGCAGGAAATAATAACATCTACATCAGAGATAATGCTGGTGTTCTGAAACAAACGGTGTGGTATTTTCATGACCTATCACAAGAAAAATATGGCAAATATTTAGACACCGGAAAAGAACACATAAGAAACTGGTACGTAGTTGCTTACAATAGTATCTACCAGGAAAAGAGTAAATATATAGCGGAAACACGAAATAAATTATCAAAAACGTTCACACACGGTACACTCAACATATGGCTGCAACTAGCTTAAACGAGGCCCTATTTATTAACCTCGTCTGTGATTTGGTGTATCATTTTCGACTTTAACAAAATACCAATTGCATCAACCAGTCGTTTCGTTCTACAAATCAAATGAAACCATATGTGGAAATGTTTTGCAATATTTACGCACTACATGTTTCTGCCAAAGAACCGGACATACGATGGTCTAGCCAGTTGTTAACTGATTAAGAATGCCTCGGTTTTGGAGGTGATGATTATGTATTTATCAAAACGTTGGTTTCAATGTAAAGTGTACGACGTTGCATGCGAATAAACATCGTGAAAATGCCCGTTCTGTTCGTTATGTTGGTCAATGTTGAAAACAACAACAGTGGCCAGCCGTGTGTAGATTTAGTCACATGATAAGGGAATTACGCGTTGTTCTCGTTGCATTAGAGGGAACAATGTACAAGAAGGATCCTTTGAGCAAGAGTTTATGTAAAGTGGGCATTGTCGTATTAAAATATTGTCCTACGGGATTATATTTTCTACTTGTGTCAAAGTCAATGCGCGTGTGCTTATATAGGAAGCACAGTATTTGCTCAAACTACTACACATGATGGGAGCTTCAAATCATCACCCAAAAGTGCTTGTGAATGCAACCACACTGCGTCCGTATTCCCATTCGTTTCATCCACTCAAGAATTTCTTTCTTTCATTCTCATTGAATACGAACGCTGCCATTGAGATACCACATCACTAAATGACGCATCAAGGCCAACCCAATAGGACTGTTATTTAGCATTTATTGGAATATCTTCTTCAATCAATATCTGACGTAAAATTACTCGTAACATATAATACGTTAATAGCGTTAATCAAGACTTGTAGCTTGCAAATGTATACCTTTATAATGCATACACCAAATGACTGACAACAGTAATACTATGTCATCATTTATATTTAATCAAATTTAGTGCTTTTAAGCGATTAATGTATTCATAACAAAATATGACATCAGTAGAAGCCACAGATTAGAAGCGAACAAGTCAGTATTCCCATACACCACCAACAAACAGGCCACCCCGTGCATGTTGATTGTAGCGGAAAACGGCGTCGACTGGATTCGTGAAGATAGGCTAGAAATATAATCGGGTCACGAATATAATACATAACGTGGCGTTGGCAGGACATAGTACAGTGAATATGACGCCATGATGGCAATTGGCGCATCATCTACTTTATTGGATTAGGAAATTTCAGTCAGTCTGGTATGTTTTTTGGATACTTCGTGTATCTTCATCCCATATCATCCCTTGGGGTTGGATGGGTTCGGGCACGGGGCAACGTCGACGGAACTATGATGCGTGCTCACGAATTCCTGTTGGGAAGTTTGATGATCACCTGGGCAGGGGAAAGAAAGAAAATGCATCAGAAGCATTTAGTGCTGGCTATTATTTGACACAGGGAGAAACTCACGACATCATTAAATAACTCTCAAATTAGAAACAGTAATTTGCTCGCTATTTATGTTTGTTCTAATTAACATAAATTATAAGAGGTGATATCAACATGACATGTATTATATACTTATGTATGTATATGTATGTATGTATGCATGTAAGTAGGTATGCGTCCATGCATGTATGTACGTAAGCGCGCACGTATGTCCTTACGTACGTGCTCACGTACGTCCGAACGTACGTGCACATGTATTTAAGTACGTGCCTTCGTAAATACGTATCGTACGGTCGAACGTATATATGTATATATGTATATATGTATATATATATATATATATATATATATATATATATATATATATATATATATATATATCGTCCCATTGTTTTAGAAAGCCTCGGCATGCCAGTAGTCGTCTAATTCGTCTCTCCACCGTATCGCCGGTTTTCTTCTAGGTCTTTTCCAGGTGGTGATACGCAATGTCCATCGGTTATCTCGTATTCTGCTGACGTGTCCAGCCAAGGTCCATTTCCGTCTTCAGAGTTGCTCAATGACATATGTGACCTTTGTCTATTCTCTTACCCAGATGTTTGTTTTTCTGTCCCGATATGTGATGTTCAACATACTCCTTTCCATCTGTGTTTGTGCGGCTGCTAGCTTGTTCTTTGCTTGGGTTGTGAGTGCCCATGTTTCTGCGTCGGAAATATGTCATTGCTGGAAGTACTCATGAGTTGTAGACTTGTCTCTTCAAGCATGTTCCAATGCTATCCTTGAAGATGTCGCGGTGCTTGGCGAATGCTGTCCACCCGGGCGTGAATCCTCTTTGAATCTCCTTGTCTTGGTTGATGCTTTTATTTTCGAATAATGTGTGTTATCATAATTTTATATTGTCTTAACAAACGTCGCATTAATAACCAGCAGTAGGTTAAGCATCAGTACTCTGTCTTTAATAGTGTATATTACCACAAGGAACGCGAACATTATACAATCAATGAAATCCACTCCGATTTCCGTCACGTCACGATTGCGCAAAACGTACGGGGTGGGGTACATGTTTGGCTCGTGATTGCGTATAACGTATCACTATTCAGTAGGTACATGAATGTACATAATTTTGATATATTACAAGTATATTGATTACATATTAAGATAACTGCGACTCCTTTTGTGTGATGTCAAATGCGAAACCGAATTGATTTATCGTTATTTTGTCCAATGTTTTGTAACTAGCATCTTGAAAAATAAACGTGTCAACAAGAATTTGCCAAAAATATTTGTTCTCGTCATTCCTGAATATTTGATACTACACTTAAGTTTGTTGCATTACTGAGAAAATGTGGACAGAGAAATATATACAACGGAGCCATTAAGGGAGCACATAGGCCTGGATATAAGCGCAATTTTCGGAGTGAGGTACTTTGATTTGAGAGGGATACCCTCTGGAATATTATTCGGGAAGGTTTGAAGTTTACAAAAATAGCACGAGGTGTCCCCACGACACCGCCCCGACTAGTATTTCTGTCCCATATAGACATAGCTTTCAACGTTCTCGATCTGAGTGTTGTTGACATATATTGGTGTGTCGTTTTCCATCGTCACCTTTGTCTTCGATTTGTTCATTTTCAGGCCCTGATTTTCACTTTCATCAACTAATCCCTGAAGCATTTGTTGTAGTTCATGTGGTGTATTAGCGCATATGAGTATGTCATCGGTGAAACGAGTATGATTAAGACATTCGCTGTCTATCTTCAAGCGTCTGGTTTCCCAAGTCAGTCGTCGGAATATGCTTTCGAGTGCTGCCGTAAACAGCTTGGGCGATATGGTATCTCCCTGTCGTTCTCCTCTCCTGTTGTTGATCTTGTTGCTGTCTTCGTATCGAACTGTTGGTGTAGATATCTTTCAGGAGTTCGATGTAGACATCTTCTATCCCCTGTTCTTGAAGCAAGGTCAGTACTTGCTGAGTTTGCTCTGAGTCGAAGGATTTCTCGTAGTTGACAAATGCGATGCAGAGTGGGATATTATATTCTCTGCACTTCTCCTTCAGTTGGTTTACGACGTGGATGTGGTCTGTCGTTGAGTATCTGCTTATGAATCCAGCTTGCTCTCGTGACTTGTTTTTGTCGAGTGTCGTGTCTAGCCTTTTCGTTAGTACTTTCATGAGTACTTTATAGATGTTTGATAGTAGACATATCGGTCTGTAATTTTTTAGGTATTTCTTTTTTATTTCTCTTCTTGAAAGTTATCACCATCATAGCGTTCTTCCACGCTGTGGGTATTCGTTTTTCTGATAAACGTTTAGTGTACAGCTTAGCATGTGTTTTCAAGATAATAATAATAATTTTTATTTGTAAAGCGCCGTATATCCGGAAACATTTGCGTTCAGAGGCGCATAAAATACATTGTAACACATACATATTAAAAATACTCATAATCATTTTAAACTTGCACGTAAAGACGAAATGCTAAATGATAATAAATAGAAACATAAATAAAGCTTCTAAAAATCCTAGTTCATAAGTTAAACTTACCAGCAAAAAATGATAAAATAATAAAATATATTAATAACTTAATAATAAAATAAAATAAAACTATATAAAACGATAATTACAGTTAAAATAAATTCATTATAAAATACCCTACAAGTAGTTTACAAATACGGCCTTAAAAAGATGTGTTTTTAAGTTCAAGTGGGTCTATTAGGCGCAGACTGTCCGGTAGATCGTTCCACAGGCGGAACCGTCTCTGAAAATGCTACACCGACCTTAGCGATGGTATCTTCTCGTGCTTTCAATGTATCGGTGTTTATATGATCGTTGCCTGTTAATATCCAATTCCCAGATCTCGCAGTGCTGCTTCCACCTCCCATGATGTTATCTCTGGTACCTCTTCTGGGTCAGTGTGGATTACGGTACTCTGTTCACTGTCGTATAGCTCGGTGTAGAATTCCTCTATTCTTTCCATGATCTTATCTTGATGATGGATTTCTCTACCCTGCTTATCTATGAGTGTGATCAGTCTGTCTTTACCTAGCGTCTGCGTTCTTCGGACTTTCCTCAGGCTCTTTGAAGCCATGATCGTTTCTCTTATGATTTCTTGGTTGTATTTCCTGATGTCCTCGCTTGCTTTCTTTGTGATGTTCTTGCATATTTCTGCGTACTCTATTCGTTGCTTATGGTCGCCGTTTTCTACCATTTCTCGTCGTCTCGTCATCAGGACTCGTGTTGGTGACATTCAGAGGCGTGTTGATTGCCTTGTCCTGTGTGGAAGCACTTACACATCCCAACATTAAACTGCATTTGCCACTTCTCAGACCATTCGGTCATCCTACAAGATGATCTGTATAAGATGACCGAATGGTCTAAGAAGTGGCAAATGCTGTTTAATTTTGGGAAGTGTAAGTGCCTCCACACAGGACATGGGAATGAAGACGCACAATATAGAATGGGGGTACTGTACTAAATACTACCGTAAATGAAAATATTAATTAAGCAAAATATAGTGTACAAAGAAAAAGAACTGATAATACCGCTGTATAAAACAATAGTTATGCCTCATTTAGAATATTGTATACAAGCATGGAGGCCATATCGCAAGAAGGATATTGATATGCTAGAAAGAGTACAAAAGAGAGCAACCAAATTGATACAAAAACTCAGGAATATTAGTTATGAAATGCGTCTAATCGAAAGTGGTTTAACAGCACTAGAAACCATAAGACTGAGAGGAGATCAGATAGAAGTGTTTAAAATATTGAATGGGTATGAAAATATTGACAGAAATATTTTTCTCGCTTAAGGAAGGGAGAAGGACTATAGGACATTGAATTATATTAGCAAAGAAGCAGTGTAGACTAGATATTAGAAAATCCTCAATTTTCGCAAAGAACAGTAAATGAATGGAACAGATTATTAGCTGATTGTGTAGTTGCTACTAATGTTAATGTTTAAAAACAAAATCGACATATACGTAAGAAGGGCGGGGTACATTTAGATAGATAGGTTAGAATCTCGATAAGCCAAACGGCTTCCTTGTCCACCTACCATCTAGAGTTGATACTCTAGGTGGCAATCTTGTTAAATCTGGTTACAAATCTTAAATATTATATAATAATCAGTTAATACGCTGCCATAAGTAATGCTTACACATTTTGTTTCGAAGTACTCTCGCAAACCGTCCAAGCCACTGTAATTGGAATAAAGCAATGGTTAGCCTTTACTATGGTCTTCACATCATGTGTGTTTGTACTTACGTCGTAACCGGTCCATCGTGAAACTTACGTCATTGTCACAAATAAGTAAGAACGAATTAGGATCATTTATTTGAGTAATGTAATATAACATAACAATATAAACCTTTTAATAATATAATATAATATAATATAATATAATATAATATAATATAATATAATATAATATAATATAATATAATATAATACAAAATGTTTTAATTAGTACAATAATAACAAGTAACATAAGCCAATTTACTAAAATAAGTATGTGGCATTAAACACATTCCACATATTTACTAACATTCCTCCCTCTTTATACTCAGCTAAAAAATCCAACGTATTTCATTATTATTCAACAACATATTAAACTTGTATCGTATCGTATTGTAACTAATATTATAAGTGTACGGCAAATCAAATCACATCATTTAATGATTTCGTAGACCCAAACAGGTCCAATTCATAATAACACGCTACTTTTGATAATCGAAGACGCGCGCATTATTCTCATATGATATCCTGTCAGTGGATTGTTTGAATACGCTAACGTAGTACGTAACTGCCGACAGCTGCACGTCCATTTTAAGGGCTTGTCGGACCTTGTTGCTAAGTAACAGTTCATGTTGTTGGTACTTACAGCTCCCGTCCGTTGCCTGACATCTTGTAACCCCCAAATGGTGTTTGAGGCTGAGCGTTGAAGTAATTATTAACCCTAAAACATAAAAAAGGAAGATCATATAATAACGGAGTTCCTCTGAAATTATATAAATAGTCGAAATATTGCGTCTGCATAATTTTTTCTCTCTCCTTACTTAACAGTTTTACCGTAGACACTAAACTCGAAAAACCGTTTAACAAATACAAAAAATGCATTACAGAGGGGAAAAGAATGTCCCCTTTAAACGAGCTTGCTAAAATCACCGACCTACACATCTGGTCTAACAGTGAAAAGTATCCACTTTTTGGAAGGAGGACAATTATACCGCGTTACCATATCCCATTTGAACAGAATTTGTTGTCCAGCCAGGTTGTATTCTACGCGGTTTGGTTACAAGTTAGTAATGCAATGCTACATTGAATGTTTTTACAAAAACCTAGTTAGACATTGTCTTATCACGTGGCGAATAAATCAAAAAGTAGATCCTGCAAGGATGAAACATTCGTCAATGTCCGACGGAAAAATATTGTTTTCTTCAGAAAGCAAAATGGCTAAGAGTTTTCTATAGAATTCTAAAATATTTTCTACATCGTACTGTAGAATATTGAGCAGATATTCGATGTCATATTTCCGACAACATATATTCCCATGAATCCAACATATTACTATACATTACAATACATTTTATATATTTCTATACAATATCTATAGAATTCTACAGATTTGTGTCTTAATGTATACCACTGTTACAAGAATAATAGTTGCTATACCAGTTTATAGGTATAAAAGCAGCTGGACTTTGAACAAAGAGAGCCCACATTTTCCTGATACTAACGAATAATCTTTAAAATATTGTAAAAAGAACATAATATGACATACAATTTGTAAGGAACACCATCAAATATGACCTCAAAAACACACCAAAAATATCTTCGAAAACGGAATGAACAATGGTAGCCACAATGACATCGCAAAAAATCTACAAATCCTCGTAAGAATTAACTCAATAATACAAAGGAACTCACAGATTTGCCTCACTATGAAGGTTCGCAGCCAGTTAATCTATTCAGAATTAGCCACCATGTTCACTTGTAACTGGACATACGTGGACTGAACATTATCAACACATTATAACTGATCGAATATGAAGCGTTTTGGAAATAATTCATCCCGCCTCGGCAATATACCAATGAAGAGTTTCCAGTGACAGTGAATAGTTTATTTATCAATAGAACATACGGCAGGAACGAAACGTTCAAACTGCAAACGTCATTGCGGGCTGACTAAACACAAGTGCGGAACACTACACAGCCGGCGAAACTTTAGCAAATTCTGGCTCAGAAGAATCTCAAACAAGCAGCTGCTTGACAAGACAAGACTAATCAGGAAGACATGCGCACCATCATCACCGGAAGACGGCGGAGGTGGATTGGTCACGTGTTGGGAAATAAGAGAAATCCATCACCAGTTAGACTTCTGAAGGGAAAAGGAAGAAAGGATACCCAGAAACAAAACGGCCCAGAACCGTGGAAGTAGAGGTGTCAGACGCAGGACACAGCTGGGACAATATTTGGAACATCCGGCCTACTTGTTACATGAAATGACCCACTGACCAGATCATGCCGGCTCTGACGCTATGGGCGACAGTCAGGGCTCGTTCGACGTCCTTCGTATGGACGGCAGCCGCGAGTCCGTACTGCGTCTTGTTCGCCTTCTCAATCACCTCCTCCACCGTCTCGAACTTGAAGATCGACTGCACTGGTCCAAATATCTGTACCAGCCGAATGTCGTTTATTAATACATCTCTGAGAATGTTAAGGTCAAAGTATGCCGCTGTTAGGAGTAATATATATATATATATATATATATATATATATATATATATATATATATATATTTTACACTCTCAACAGCGGTATACTTCGACGAAGTACGCACAAAGGACGCAAAAATTAAGCAGACCAAAGCTGGTGTGCACAAACGTGGCGACTGTTGGCCGTGGTCTATAATAATGTTGTATGTAGAATGGCAAAACATACAAATATATCTATAATTCACACCAGAAAACTGCGTGTATATTTTTATGCTTTCGGCTTGGGAAAACATGTGTCATAACATAACATTTTCGTAGATCGTATAACGCTGTAATTGTAGGGCGTTGTCTCTATTTGCTACAGACGGGAATATTGCTTTCGTCTGGAAATACGTTGTAGAAAATGTAAAAAATTATTATGTTTAGAAGTACTAGTCTTGACGTGAACCACTGGAGCGCTTTGTTCTGTGTTGCTAATTCACCGGATGTCATTAGACATACCTCCTCGCAGCCAATGCGCATGTCCTCGGTGACGTCAGCGAAGACGGTGGGTTTAATGAAGTATCCCTTGTCCCCGATCCTGCTGCCCCCACAAACCAGTCTCGCTCCCTGGGATTTCCCGGACTCGATGAAGTCGAGGACTTTGTTCATTTGTATTTCGTCAATCTAGAACGAACGTTGAACGGTGAACTCTATGGCTTTAACCTACAACGACCCGCTGAACGTTGTACTATAGGGCTACAATCTACAACAACAGGCTGATCGTTGTAATATAGGGACTCAATCTACAAAGACCCACTGAACGTTGTAATGTAGGCCCTCAATCTACAACGACCCGTTGAACGTTGTACTTTAGGCCTCAATCGACAACGACCCGCTGAACGTTGTAATGTAGGACCTCAATCTACAACGACCCGCTGAACACTGTACTCTAGGTCTCAATCTACAAAGACCCAATGAACGTTGTACTCTAGGGTCACGACCTTCCGAACAATATCTTGTTTCCGGTTATATGCTCCAAGTGTTATGTGTTTTGCATATCTTAGAATTCCGAACATTTATCCATAGTTTCTTCTGACCACGAGGAGAAAACACGTTTCCGAATCGACCCAATGTCGACCAAAATGATGTATCACATAAATGGCACATGCACTGTGGTCGGTGAGGGAATAGTTTGATGTTAACAATATTCACACAACAATCGAGAGCGGATTTGGCTTAACTTAACTTAACCTATAAGACACTATATAATCAGGAAGACACTGACTTATGGTGACGGATCGACCTAGAATGACTCTATACCGTTCATCCAATGCAAAACACATTACGGGTTTTTACACGGAATTGAATATTTTGTTTTATTTATTCAACATATTCAACATAATAATCAACACAATCAATATTGACTAGGTACATATCCTAAACAAACGTAAACATGTACATATTAAACAATACCATTAACTTATGTGGAACACAGAATCTTTAATAAAAAAACAGCAAAACAATGTTGAAGGGAAATGCAAGAAGTAATAAACTTGTAAGTGGGATTCCCCATAGCAAACAATTGTACATGTAAAATATATTCCCAATAAATGACTAGACTAAGGACATAGACTACTTACTAAAGTGGCAGTAGATATGCAATACCTATAACAACCACCATAACATCACAACAAGAATTAATTATATGTTATAGTGATGAAATCCGCAATAGAAATGCGGCTTGTATAAGTATCCCCCATCCCTACCAGCGTGCCGTTTTCGTTGCCGAGGTCAAACGGGGAGCCTACAGTTCGCCGGGCCGCCCGCTCCGCGCTCCGCTTCACGAACTCGTCGTAGATGCCCGCCTGCACGTAGGTCCGCGACCCGGCGCAACAGACCTGACCCATGTCGACCATGATACCCTCGTGAGCACACTCCACGGCCTTGTCCACTGTAACATTGAACATAGTAAAAATAAAAAAGTCTAATTATAAAAGTTTTACAAATTTTACAGATTATAAAAATATATATAACGATGATAACAATAAAAAACAATAAGAAAAAAAATAGAAATAAGAATTTCTTTTATAAAATATCACTCAGAGGCGCACTACAGCAGTATTACATTTTAAAACAATTAGTAGAAATGCATCTGCATCTGCATATTGTATGTGTGTGTGTGTGTGTGTGTGTGTGTGTGTGTGTGTGTGTGTGTGTGTGTGTGTGTGTGTGTGTGTGTGTGTGTGTGTGTGTGTGTGTGTGTGTGTGTGTGTGTGTGTGTGTGTGTGTGTGTGTGTGTGTGTGTGTGTGTGTGTGTGTGTGTGTGTGTGTATATATATAATTATATAACAATAAACATAACTATATTGATAACAAACTAAAATAATAATTGTAATTATAATATAAATAGTATAATGTATAGCAAGTTAGAAATAATAATAATATAAAAAGGAAACTAAAATGTAATTTTTCATTGAAAGTGAAAAATATGCTGGGTTAAAACGTCTGAAGTATCTTAAGTTGTTCCCTGAAAGAATTGTGAAAATGTATGGCATGTATGGCAAGTGGCAGATTGTGTGTGACTGCGTGCGTGCGTGCGTGCGTGCGTGCGTGTACCTATCTATCAGTCTCTGCAGAATACGACCCTTATCTACCACCTTAGCCTCTCCCAGCGGTATATCTTTCTTCGTGTGCTCGCACCTTCAGACAACCGCTGAGTGTGTTTGCGGGGAGTTGGTGTAGGCGGGTGAAGAATATTACTAATAGTAATACTAGTAGTACTACTACTAGTACTGCTATTATACCTGCTACTACTACTACTACTACTACTACTACTACTACTACTACTACTACTGCTACTACTACTACTACTACTACTACTACTACTACTACTACTACTACTACCACTACTACTACTACTACTACTACTACTACTACTACTACTACTACTACTTCTCTACTACTACTACTACTACTACTACTACTACTACTACTACTACTACTACTACTACTACCACTACTGCTACCAGTAATACTGCTGCTACACCTACTACTACTTCTACAATAATAACAACAACTACTACTAATACTACTTACTACTACTTACTACTCCTAATACTATTACTACTACTACTACTACTACTATGGGTAATAGTAGTAGTATTAGTAATATTAGTAGTAGTAATAATAATAAATAATAATAATAATAAAATAAAAACAATAATAACAATAAGTAATATGATGGTGACAATAACAGTAACTACGTTAACAGTAATGTAATAAATCATCACTATTCCTCGTTACTGTTGTTGTTGTAAACTAATTGTGTGCGTGACTGAAATACTGACGGTCGGCGTCATCGAAGACGATGTTTGGACTCTTGCCACCCAGCTCCAAGACAACCTTCTTCAGGTTAGAGTCGCCTGACGCCTTCATGATGAGGCGACCCACCTTCAAATGAATGCTTATTTCAGTTTGCATTCATTATCTTTAGTTAGACACATGAGTAGATGCATAATGAGTTAGAACAACTTAATAAATAAGTTTAAAATATAAATACAATAAATAAATATGTACGATATTATATAAAATTCTTTGTGATTCGGCCTTTTTGTGAACCCATCAATAGTGTTGCACATACATTTACATCGCAGTCTAATGCACGCACAGAAGAATTATACCTCAACGGAGCCAGTGAAGGAGATCTTGTCGACATCCATGTGTTCAGTCAACGCAGCCCCGGCCGTCTCTCCGTACCCGGGCACGATGTTAACAACTCCCGTCGGAATACCCGCCTAGAGAGAGAGAGAGATGGAGAGAGAAAGGGAGGGAGGGAGGTGGGTTTCACAGAAACACATACGCATGCATACACGTAAGCACCTATCAACATACCAATATTCATGCGCGTGAACTCAAGAACATAATTTTTTTATAAATAGTATATATATATATATATATATATATATAATATATATAAATAATATATAATATATATATATATATATATAATATCATATATAAAATAATATATAATATATATATGCATTTTTTATTTGAACTTTGTTGGCACATATTTCCCCATTTTGTTTTACTTTCTTATACGCAGTATTTTGATTTAACCTTCTAATCACCTCGTGTTTACCGTGAATATCAGTTCGTGACCCCTACGTGACCCAGTTTCATAAATTCACCAGTCGTTGACGGTCTAAGCACGGTTGCGATAGGTTGAAGAGTTTCTTACCTCTACGACGAGAGAGGCGATGTAGAGCGCCGTGAGCGGCGTCTGTTCCGCCGGCTTCAGTACGCATGTGCAGCCACTTGCCAAAACTGGCGACAACTTCTCCATACACAGCACCACGGGAAAGTTCCACTGAAACACGCCAGCATATCGCACATATTAGTATCGTAGCATTGGGCATATAGCAGGCATTCGTGAACTGGTGTAGCGGTGTCGACATACACCACTTCAGTGTGTGTTGATAAAAGACAATGAGCAAAAATTCATTGTATATGTAAAGGAGAACTTAAAACCAACGATTGAAATATATGTGTTGGTTAAAACAATAATGAGTGGAGATGGAGGTAGGGAGGAAGGAGGAAGGGAGGCAGGCAGGCAGAGAGGCAGGCAGACAAGGAAGCAGGGAAGCAGGGAGGCAAGGGGCAGGGAAGGAGGTTTGCAGGGAGGGAGGATGGCAGGGAGGGGGAGGGAGGGATCGAGCGAGGAAAGATGCAAGGAAGTTAGAGAGGGGGATGAGGGAGAAAGAGGTGGAGAGATAGACGATGATGGAGAGCGAGAGAGCGGTAGAGAAAATGAGTCAGGGAAAAAACAGGTTGAGGGAGGATACCGTTGTTTATTTTGTGTGGGGTCTTCCTCTTATAACTGAGTGATGATCAACTCAACAGATGGTGCCACCGTAATATAATGCTCTGTTGTATCATGGCGGGTGTACGTAGTTAACGGGATACTCTCATCTGACATACGCGAATAGAAGGCAGCAGTACTCTAAGAGGGCGATATATATATATATATATATATATATATATATATATATATATATATATATATATATATATATATATATATATATGGAGAATAACTTACTGGAATAATCTGACCGCACACGCCGATTGGCTCCTTGCGGGTGTAGGCGAAGTAATCACCGTCTGAAAACACGCAGCGTCAGCACAGATCAGGCATCATGTGGAGAACAGTGCAAGTACCCGCCCCAATGTGAAAAGTGCAAGTGCCCATCCCAATGTGAACAGTGCAAGTGCCCGTCCCAATGAGAACAGTGCAAGTGCCCGCCCCAATGAGAACAGTGCAAGTACCCGCCCCAATGAGAACAGTGCAAGTGCCCGCCCCAATGAGAACAGTGCAAGTGCCCGTCCCAATGAGAACAGTGCAAGTACCCGCCCCAATGTGAACAGTGCAAGTGCCCGTCCCAATGAGAACAGTGCAAGTGCCCGCCCCAATGAGAACAGTGCAAGTGCCCGCCCCAATGAGAACAGTGCAAGTACCCGCCCCAATGAGAACAGTGCAAGTACCCGCCCCAATGAGAACAGTGCAAGTGCCCGCCCCAATGAGAACAGTGCAAGTGCCCGCCCCAATGAGAACAGTGCAAGTGCCCGCCCCAATGAGAACAGTGCAAGTGCCCGCCCCAATGAGAACAGTGCAAGTACCCGCCCCAATGAGAACAGTGCAAGTACCCGCCCCAATGAGAACAGTGCAAGTACCCGCCCCAATGAGAACAGTGCCAGTACCCGCCCCAATGTGAAGATGCATGGATACACGACTGGTGCACCGGTGGCCATCCCAATATAACTACCTGCATCCTAAACACTGCATCACGATTGTCAGAAATATGTTTATATTAAAGTCACATTACCCGGTTTGAATCAAATATCTAGCGAAGTAACAATTACGATTCATGTACATACTTGTTAGAGGTGTGCTTCTAAAAGTGACATATAGACAAAAAGTAATGACACTATTATAACATGCGTCAAAAAGTTACTGACATTTCTTCATCAGCCAATATATTTATATCAAATCAAATTCATTGCTAAGGACTATGTTATCTACCACTGGAATCAGTTGTTGCACGGGTTGTAAACTACATGATGACGTAACAAAATAGTTTCGGTTGTAAGTCGACGAATGTGATTACATTACTGTGCTGCTATGTTGCACGTGTCACCTGTATTCCGAAGACACGACGTACCGGCTGGGAGGGTGTCGCCCCCTAGTTTGTCCGCCGCCCCCGCGTAGAAGCGAGCCACACCAATAGCGAACTGGATGTTGCCGTACGCATTAGCGAATGACTTGCCACAGTCGAGTGTCTCCAAACTCTGACAGACACATGACAGTTATTACGTCATCATTCATTGGACATTTGATTTAACGTAGACCTACATAGTGAAAATATTCAAAAATATAAAGTGTGAGGTGTTGCGTGAGTGTCTGTAAGCGTTCTCTTATGCAAATATATTATTAATTAATTAATTAATTAATTAGCTAGTCGGTCGGTCTGTCGGTCGGTCGGCCGAGGAGACAAATAATAGGCGACATATCATGGTTTGGAGGTAGTTTTTAAACAAAAACGACCACGAAAGTAAAATGTCACCACACCGCCAGATAGACGATATCTCTTTCCATCAGGTCGGCGAGTTTGTTCAGCAGCCGGCCTCTGTTTGATGGGTCCATCCGTCTCCATGGCGACCCGAGCTTAAAGGCCTCTCGCGCCGCCTTCACAGCTTTGTCGACGTCAGCCTAAAATAAAACAATTCAAATAATATTAGAAAACAATAATGTTGATGTATTTTATTTACGATAGCGCCACATCCAATTATAAATTGTTGTTGGGGTTTTATGGCATGTCAAGCCTAACATACATTAATTTAAAATGCATTAAAATCCATTGAAATAATCCGAAAATTTAAATACATATTAGCAGAATACACGTAAATACAGTAGCAAATATATTGAGAAAATATTCCTAGATAGATAAAAAAATTGTGTACAGTAATAATATATTCAATTTCTTGAAAGGATTGATGATCCGGTTTAATTACAATAACACTCATAGTGTTTACCATATTTTGTAAGTGTAATAACCAGAGTGACAGTATTTATATGTCGTCCCCATGACGCCGATATGAAACCTACCCCTTGGAAATAATCACACCATCTTCACAACTTGGTGTTGTTGTTATAATTATTATTGTTATTATTAGTTATTTTTATATTATTATTATTATCATAATTATTGTAATTCGATATAATTTTAATGGTATAATATTTACTAAACGTTTTCAAAATAGGATCGAACGCGTTTTTGTGGCACACACGCCATTTTCCGCCGAAACACACATGGTCAAATGGTAGAGTTGGAAGGACTCCCACTACATTACTGGCACCCGACGACTGACACCGTCACACCGAGCTCCCGTCCCTGTAGAACGACTTACTCAAGCGGTGTTTCGTGCTGGTTGGAGTCGGAGGCGATACGTCCTCCCACCATTCTAAGTGCCCACCTTATCACCCTCTTGAACGTCGGCGATCTTCTCACACGTCGCTGGGTTTATGGTCTCGAACGTCTTCCCGCTTTCCGAGTTCACCCATTCGTTGTTGATGAAGATCTACGGAGTAGAAGTGAATGATATAGGAACACATAGATTCTAATCACTGATATTGCTAAAATCTTGCCATACTTTCTCATATTTTGTATTTAAAGGACGTGTTTTTGCATGATTTGCCATGAACTGACCAATCAGCGCCGAATACTGTGATATTGTGACATGAAACTGCCCAATTACAGAATCGGAAAAACATCGTTCGCGTCGTCGGTGACGGTGGCGCATCGTAGCGGCAGCGGAGAAAGATAACTGCTTGTTACTCTGCGTTGAATATCGTATAATAATTATTATGACGCTCGGTTCGGGCCAAAAGCTGTCATTGAATACATGGAAATGTTCAGCCTGAAGTGGGTATCTGTCGCGTGTGACACCACGTGATCACCTAGCTTATTACATTTAAACAGTCCCCGGGAATCGCCATGCAGGCGGGTTTAATATTGAATTGATACTGTCAGTATGTGACAAATGTGTTTTTGTGAACATAATTACGACGCTTGAATGTTGCAGTGCTACGGTTTCACGGTTAGTCATTAGCAAACGTTTATTTAGAGGTAGATATGCCCAATATAATTATGATGGTTGTTAATTAAGCTTAATGTTCTTTCCAAGTTTGGTGCCATAACACTTTAGGCTCGTATGTACCTATACACCATTATCAACGTGAAACAGCACCTGAATATGTGGTCTGTACAAACAATGAAACGTCAACAGTTATTATGAACGCCCCATGCAATCACATACTTCATTATTGTTTCCTGATAACATGACATACAACACTAACGTGGTGTTTAGCACATCCGCCTGGCACGGCGTCGCCTCGGGTTAAGTACCTGATATGTTTCGGTGTACAAATCTGGCTGTCTATATAGGGGACTGTGTGTCCCTTGTGGCTCGGAAATCACGTTAATATTGGTTCCTTCTCAATTTGGGACTTAAAAGGACCATTGAAGACGGCAATCCCCTGGCAGTATACCCATAAGCCAGGGCTGTTTGACATGCAAAGTACCCCTATGAAATCCCCTACACGAAGTAATGAAATTAGTCGAGATTACCTAGTTTATTGACTTCTCTAGTCCGACTCCGTCACCCGTGGGAACAGAACAAAGACGTTTCAATTTGAATACGGGTAAACAATGATATGTAACGACACGTCTGCCTAATCGCACGAGCAGCTGAACCGTTTTGTGTATTCGTAAATTTGCTTCTACTTCCCAATCATTGCATGTTACATGAGCATCGAGTGGCTGAACTCACCCACAGTTATATCACATGACCGAAGGTGGACCATACACCTCGTCAGCGAAATAATTGCCTGAGTACAAAATAATTGCGGCAAACGGTATATTTGGTGTTTTTGCTCCCAGTTCCGTGGCAACACAATAATGTACACTTTTTTTAACTTTCTCTCCTGTAGAAATCAGCCTTTACGCTAACACAAAACATGCGTATTATTTTATCGCATTGCTGATTAATTTCATTCCTACTATAGAAATTCTGCATAAATGTGGCCGAGTTGGGTGTATGTGGTTGTATTATTATTTTGGTTTACTTTTAACACAACAGACAATCCCCAAAGCTTAGTTGTTCTGCTCTGTGACGTAGTGTTTGTAGAAGGTCACTGATGCATTCCAGATGGAGCTTGAACAATGTCAAATAAGCAACTGTCCAGAGCTACCGGACAATATACTCGGCACAAGAAGATGGATTGGCCATGTCTTAAGAAAGAAAGATGACAGTATGTCCACAACAGCACTTAGGTGGACACCAGTAGGAAAAAAGAAAACGTTGATGACCCAAAAAAACGTGGAGGAGAACACTAGAAAAAACTGGAAAGTATATATTTGAGTTGGGGTCAGGCTTCAAAGCAGCCTGCAGACAGTACAAAGTGGAGAACCCTTGTTTCTGCCCTATGTGCTAGTAGGCACGAAGAGTATGATTAAGTAAGCAAGTAAGTACATTGTAGTACAGAGAAAAGTAATGTTGTCATTCCTTTGTCTTTTTAGGTTTGCGGAACAAGGAATAATTGTAGTCTTTTTCATCATGGCAGCCATTTCAGGCTTTTACATAGCCAGTATCTTGTTTTCTTCACATTTTTTCAAATGAACCATGGTGGAATCGAATACTTCATTTCTGGAAACATATAAAACAACATCTTAATCACATGTGCATCTTGTCTGGTTGCAAAGATATGAGAATAAGGCGGCCATTTTGGATTTTTTCATTTTTTTCTTCTCAAAATGCCCAAATGCTCCACACCCACCAGGATCATTATATACATGCCTAAGATGAGTAATCAGCAAACAAAAAACTCTTTCAGACAAAACGGGGTTAGGTCAAAATGCCCTTTGGCTGCTGGACTACAAGGGCTGAATTGTTTTGTTTTCGTCACGGGTGTGTGTGGGGGGCAGCGCGCCAGGATGTGGTAAAGCTATGCTGGGCGGGCTGTCGACTGAGCCATAATAATTATGCAGGGCGGGCTGTCGACTGAGCCATAATAATTATGCGGGGCGGGCTGCCGACTGAGCCATAATAATTATGCGGGGCGGGCTGTCGACTGAGCCATAATAATTATGTGGGGCGGGCTGCCGACTGAGCCATAATAATTATGTGGGGAGGGCTGCCGACTGAGCCATAATAATTATGCAGGGCGGGCTGCCGACTGAGCCATAATAATTATGCGGGGCGGGCTGCCGACTGAGCCATAATAATTATGCGGGGCGGGCTGCCGACTGAGCCATAATAATTATGCGGAGCGGGCTGCCGACTGAGCTATAATAATTATGCGGAGGCGGGCTGCCGACTGAGCTATAATAATTATGCGGGGCGGGCTGCCGACTGAGCCATAATAATTATGCGGGGCGGGCTGCCGACTGAGCTATAATAATTATGCGGGGCGGGCTGCCGACTGAGCCATAATAATTATGCGGGGCGGGCTGCCGACTGAGCTATAATAATTATGCGGGGCGGGCTGCCGACTGAGCCATAATAATTATGCGGGGCGGGCTGCCGACTGAGCCATAATAATTATGCGGGGCGGGCTGCCGACTGAGCCATAATAATTATGCGGGGCGGGCTGCCGACTGAGCCATAATAATTATGCGGGGCGGGCTGCCGACTGAGCCATAATAATTATGCGGGGCGGGCTGCCGACTGAGCCATAATAATTATGCGGGCGGGCTGCCGACTGAGCTATAATAATTATGCGGGGCGGGCTGCCGACTGAGCTATAATAATTATGCGGAGCGGGCTGCCGACTGAGCTATAATAATTATGCGGGGCGGGCTGCCGACTGAGCCATAATAATTATGCGGGGCGGGCTGCCGACTGAGCTATAATAATTATGCGGGGCGGGCTGCCGACTGAGCTATAATAATTATGCGGGGCGGGCTGCCGACTGAGCTATAATAATTATGCGGGGCGGGCTGCCGACTGAGCTATAATAATTATGCGGGGCGGGCTGCCGACTGAGCTATAATAATTATGCGGGGCGGGCTGCCGACTGAGCTATAATAATTATGCGGGGCGGGCTGCCGACTGAGCTATAATAATTATGCGGGGCGGGCTGCCGACTGAGCTATAATAATTATGCGGGGCGGGCTGCCGACTGAGCTATAATAATTATGCGGGGCGGGCTGCCGACTGAGCTATAATAATTATGCGGGGCGGGCTGCCGACTGAGCTATAATAATTATGCGGGGCGGGCTGCCGACTGAGCTATAATAATTATGCGGGGCGGGCTGCCGACTGAGCCATAATAATTATGCGGGCGGGCTGCCGACTGAGCATAATAATTATGCGGGCGGGCTGCCGACTGAGCCATATAATTATGCGGGGCGGGCTGCCGACTGAGCCATATAATTATGCAGAGCGGGCTGCCGACTGAACCATTAATTATGCAGGGCGGGCTTTGGCCGACTGACTTGAATAATTATGCGGGCAGCGATGGCAATAATATGCGGATGCCGACTGAGCCCAATCACTTGCGAGGGCGGGGTGCGGGTTGAGTTGATGCGGAGCGGGTGCCGGAGCGTAAATTATGGGGGCGGGGTGCGACTGAGCTATACATATTATGGGGCGGGCTGCCGCGAGCTATATTATGCGGGGCGGCTGCCGGGAATTTTGGGGGCGGGTGCCCATGAGTATTATGCGGTGCGGTGCCGACTGACATATAATTATGCGGGGCGGGCTGCCGACTGAGCCATAATAATTATGCGGAGCGGGCTGCCGACTGAGCCATAATAATTATGCGGGGCGGGCTGCCGACTGAGCCATACTAATTATGCGGGGCGGGCTGCCGACTGAGCAAATTTTTGGGGGTGCGATGAACTAATTATGCGGGGCGGGCTGCCGACTGAGCTATGAATAATTATGCGGAGCGGGCTGCCGAGGTAAAATGCGGGGGGCTGCCGATGAATATAATTATGCGGGGCGGGCTGCCGTGAGCTAATGTGGAGCGGGCTGACTGAGCTAATAATTAGCGGGCGGGCTGCGACTGGCTATATAATTTGAGGCGGCTGCCGACTGATAATAATTATGCGGGCGGGCTGCGACGGAAATTTTCGGGGGCCTATAATAATTATGCGGGCGGGGTTTATGGGGGCGGGCTGCCGACTGAGCCATAATAATTATGCGGGGCGGGCTGCCGACTGAGCCATAATAATTATGCGGGGCGGGCTGCCGACTGAGCCATAATAATTATGCGGGGCGGGCTGCCGACTGAGCCATAATAATTATGTGGGGCGGGCTGCCGACTGAGCCATAATAATTATGCGGAGCGGGCTGCCGACTGAGCCATACTAATTATGCGGAGCGGGCTGCGGGTCAAAAGTTGCGGGGCAGGTGCGGGGTGGAATTTACACTCAACGAAAGGTGTACTAGTAACCAGTTACTTAAATGTTGGACACATATTCTTGAAAATAGCTGCGGGTCAGGATGTGGCAAAAATGCAGGATGGTTGTGAGCCCAATCACTGCGAGGTGGGACGGGGTGCGGGTTGAGTTGTGGAGCGGTGCGGGGTTTGGGGGCGGGGTGCGGGTTGAGTTGTGGAGCGGTGCGTGTTTTTGGGGCGGGGTGCGGGTTGAGTTATGGAACGGTGAGGGTTTTGGGGGCGGGGTGCGGGTTGAGTTGTGGAGCGATGCGGGTTTTTGGAGCGGCCTGCGGATTGAGTTGTGGAGCGGTGCGGGTTTTGGGGGCGGGGTGCGGGTTGAGTTGTGGAGCGGTGAGGGTTTTGGGGGCGGGGTGCGGGTTGAGTTGTGGAGAGGTGCGTGTTTTGGGGGCGGGGTGCGGGTTGAGTTATGGAGCGGTGAGGATTTTGGGGGCGGGGTGCGGGTTGAGTTGTGGAGCGGTGCGGGTTTTGGGGCGGGGTGCGGGTTGAGTTGTGGAGCGATGCGGGTTTTGGGGGCGGGGTGCGGATTGAGTTGTGGAGCGGTGCGGGTTTTGGGGGCGGGGTGCGGGTTGAGTTGTGGAGCGGTGAGGGTTTTGGGGCGGCCTGCGGGTTGAGTTGTGGAGCGGTGCGGGTTTTGGGGGCGGGGTGCGGGTTGAGTTGTGGAGCGGTGAGGGTTTTGGGGGCGGGGTGCGGGTTGAGTTGTGGAGCGGTGCGGGTTTTGGGGCGGGGTGCGGGTTGAGTTGTGGAGCGGTGAGGGTTTTGGGGCGGCCTGCGGGTTGAGTTGTGGAGCGGTGAGGGTTTTGGGGGAGGGGTGCGGGTTGAGATGTGGAGCGGTGAGGGTTTTGGGGCGGCCTGCGGGTTGAGTTGAGGAGTGGCGCGGGCTTTAGCTGGGGTGTTGTTGTTTATCCGTTGTGCAGCGGTAGTTAACAATGCACCGTCGACGAAGTAGTCCTGGCTCTGCCCTATAGACCCGTAGACATTTCGTACTTAAGAAAGTCTGGCTGTTGATTTGAATAATATATACAAATGGCCTTACAATTCTACTAGGTGGAATTTTTAAAAAAATGGGCATAACGCGGCGACGGCCATCCTAAAAAATTGCTGCCAAATTCAAAATCCCCTTATCTTAATAAATACGTCATGCAGAGTAATAAATGTGGTATGCATCTGTATGTCTTAATATACCCCGATTTCAAATATACAATTTCTTGACTCCTGGCGGCATTTATTTCCGCCATTTTAAAGATGGCGGTCGTTAATACAAATATCACCATATCTCAAATAATATGTAACATAGAAAAATTGTGTACACGTTGCTGGATAGCTTGGTGGATAGCGATATCGCAACTGTTATTTTTCACCTTCAACAACATAACAATTAGCGCCATTTGTAAAGATGGCGTCTATCAAAGCACATTAACGCTCAGTATACATGAAATCATATGGCTAGACCATTAATCGACGTGTCATATGTATATAATCAAATGCCAATATAATCTTGATTTAATTCATGTATCTATGAAAAGTGTCATCACCAGAACACATTACAGATGGAAAGACGCGTATGAAAAACATGTTTTCACACGTTTTAACCTGCGACCTTTAGGCCACGACTACCGTCGATCTACTTAGATTATCAGTTACTGGGCAGTCAAGTGATGTTTTCAAATAGGTGATAATTGCCCTTAGCAACCATGTGATATATCCCCACTGTCATATCTCAAACGGTATCTGACCCAGAAGTATTAATGAGGTGTCTGTTTATGATAAACAAAGGTTGCCTTAATAATTGAAGACATTTCTATTACATATTTCCATTATTTCAAACTAAAGTGAGTTTATTATTTTACCATACTTCAGATGATTAAAAATAACCATGGCCATGGATAACATTTAACTTTATCACAACTAGAGATACTTCACTTACGGATTTTCAAGTTTGTTCCTGCCTCTCCTAACCATGAACAATAATGGGCAAGACATTCGAGCCGCTTCATAGTGGGGAGACTGACAGGAAACGTGTCAGTGACGTAGCAGAGCTCAAAGATGACATTATTAACACAGTACTAGGGATTCTCGAACCTGACCGTGCATTCAAGTGTCACAATACGTTTGTATGTTATAAACGATACACTGATATACGGAATCTGCCGCTCATTTTGGAGGAACCCGAGGTAACTGGTGAGATAAACAAACTACACACGCAGCACAAGCTCGCCTAGACCAGGATCCATGTTTATCCGGACTGCATTGATTGTACTATACGTGGGGGTGATAGGGTTCGGTTAAAAAGGAAGAGTGAAGCATAAGTTCATACTTTGTAATCACGAAAGTGCTGTGAACTTTCTGGATGCAATGAGATGACGTATTTGCTAGATGCGCAGACTTGAGTATGTAAACTAAATCTAAACACGATTTGTTCGTGGAAGCTTTGTCTTATTTAGATCCACTGGTCACAGATGCCTATGGGTTGATAGTTACTGAAATTAAGGATTTCGTTTCCAGTTTAGCAGAGAATTATGCTCCTGTGTTACACAACAGATATTCTAAGATACGTGTATTTGAAAACTATGGTGATACGATTCAGTTCTGTCCTAACTATCGAGTCAATGTGCCCATGAAATGTGCTTCCCGTCAGATATTAGCGTAGAAAATGCTGCAGCAAAGATGAGAGAAATGAATGTTGTTAAGTCGTGTGCGGGATTATCACATGTTGACAGGCGTCTTTTTTGCACCCTTCAACATTTGGTAGTATATGGTTTGGTAGCTTGAGTAGAGTTTGCGGGTTAATAACGGTCCACTCTATGTCTGTAGTACTCTCTTCGCGGCCATCGTCGTCACCATGCGTCTCGTCATCGTCCTCACCCAGAAGCGTCATACTCACCATTTCAATTTTTAACATACGGGATCTATTAATGCCAAAGAGCGACGCAAAGAAAGTCAGCAAGTGATCTTATAGTTTCCCATGATTCTTTAAAATTATAATCATCACAACATTTTTCACTGACACGTTCCCTGCTAGTCTCCCCACCATAAAGTGGCTCGTCTGTCTTGCCCAATATGCAAATAATACATGGAGAGGCAGGAGCAGACTTGAAAATCCGAAGGTGAAATATCTCTAGTTATTATGTATTTTTGTCCATGGCCATCTATATTTTCAATCATCTGAAATATGGCAAGACAAGAAACAAACAAGTTTGAAATAATAGTAGGGTAATGTCCTTGTGTGTTGGTATATAATAGACGTGTCCTCAATCAATCAGGCAACCTTGGCTTATTGTAAACAAATACCTCATTACTACTTCTCGTTTGGGATAGTTATGACAGTGGGGATATATCTCGTAGGCAATTACCACCTGATTTAAAACATAATTTGACTGCTCAGTAACTGATAATCTAAATAGACCGATGGTCGAATAGTCATGGCCTGAGTGACGCAGGCTTCTAACCTGTAAACATGTTTTTCACATGCATCTTTCCATCTGAAATGTGTTCTGGTGATGACACCTTTCAAACATACATGAAATTCATGAATTAAGTCATCCTTGTACTGGCATTTGGTTAAATAAAGATGACACATCGATTAATGGTTTTACCATATGATCTCATATGTAATGAGCAATAATAGGGAACTTATCATACACGGCGTTGAACTCGTCTCAAACTTATAACTAACAACAGTAGGACAAACAGGTCTCCACTGCATATCAGCTACACCCTTCAACGATATGAAGCACTTAAGATGTGGTGATCGATGGATCTAAATATCGTTTTTCTTAAATCCCAAAATAACAAGCTTTGACAGACGCCATCTTTAAAAATGGCGCGAATTGTTATGTTGTTGAAGGTGACAAATAACACTTTTAATATCGCTATCCACCAAGCTATCCAACAACGTAAATATAATTGCTTTTGGTGACGTAGTGTTTGAGATATGGTGACATTTGTATTGACGACCGCCATCTTTAAAAGTGGCGGAAATAAATGTCGGAGGAGTCAAGTAATTGCATATTTGAAATTGGGGTTCCCTAAAACATACACTCGCATACCACAATTATTACTCTGACGTATTTATTAAGAAACGAGGATTTTGAATTGGGCAGCCATTTTGAAAAATGGCCATTGCCACGTTATGCCTCTTTAAGTTAACTGTACTTAGCCTACATTGCCCTCTTTAAGTTAACTGTACTTAGACTACATTGCCCTCTTTAAGTTAACTGTACTTAGCCTACACTGCCCTCTTTAAGTTAACTGTACTTAGCCTACAAGCCCTCTTTAAGTTAACTGTACTTAGCCTACATTGCCCTCTTTAAGTTAACTGTACTTAGCCTACAATGCCCTCTTTAAGTTAACTGTACTTAGACTACAATGCCCTCTTTAAGTTAACTGTACTTAGAGAACCACAATTCAGTGATAGCTTCTTTTCAATTTCTTTGCAATTTGTGTGTGTGTGTGTGTGTGTGTGTGTGTGTGTGTGTGTGTGTGTGTGTGTGTGTGTGTGTGTGTGTGTGTGTGTGGTGTGCGTGCGTGCGTGCGTGCGCTTGCGTGCGACCGTGCGTATATTTACCACTTAGTCATTTAACTCGTATGAAATCTTCGTAACAAACTAATGGATTATTAATTGCCCAGTTTCGCATGAAAGAAAAACAAATTACCTAGATAAAATCACGTCATAGGTAGCCATAAATTCAACCATGGGGAGCGCTCCCACACTTTTGTACAGAAAATAGACCAAACCTCAAATGTCTGGCGTTTGTTAAAAACACAAAGTATAAACACATCCCAAATGTTTCTAGTCTGCCCGCATCGATAAAGTGTCCTGTTCGTACTTGGATAATATATATATATATATATATATATATATATATATATATATATATATATATATATATATATATATATATATATATATATGTATATGTATATATGTATATATATATGTATATATATATGTATATGTATATGTATATGTATATGTATATGTATATGTATATGTATATGTATATGTATATGTATATATTGTATATATATATATATATATATATATATATATATATATATATATATATATTTTTATATATATATATGTATATATATATATATATATATATATATATATATATATATATATCCAAGAATGCCATGTCATTATTGTTTTTAATGGCCTCCGACAAAATATAATTTTCCGGGACTACTATATACATGAATGACGAACATTATTGTAGGGGGCCTGCCAGATGTCATCTGAATTGTAAAAAAAACCTGTGTGATATTATAAGCATATCACACGACGTTTCAAATTCTTACACAATTTAGATGAAATAAATCGTCTCGAGTGCATCTCGCATCGAAGATAGCATGGCGACCAAAATTGTTGTATTTAACAATGTATTAACTTCCTATCGTAAGTTACTACATTTTGGTAAGCAGCAACGTTAAGCGTTGTGAAGTTACTAGTTGAACGCCAACGCTTCATCGTCCAGGTTATGCTGTCGCGCTTACTTTTTTCGGTCGTTTTCAACTTTCGGATTCATGTTTCTGCGCATGCGCGATAAATGTAAAATCATCAATATGCAGCGAAACGACAAAGCATTATTTGCATAAATGCCACGGGCTGTTCGTTAAATCTCTCTAATGATGATTACTTTGAAGAGTTGCTTAAAATGTCGTTCAATACATAAAACTATTACGTTTGTTTAAATCACTGTCACGGATTATGGCGCACTAGTCACGTGATTTGCACTTGCTATGAAAACACGCCTCAATACTTGTTTGCCTCGTGTTAATTTGCAACAAATAACTTTGCTGGGAGGTCATATAGATCCTAACGAACAGCCCGTAGTATTTATACCATAAATCCTTTGTCGTTTCGCTGCACATTGATGATTTTACATTTATCGCGCATCCGCAGAAACGTCAACCGGAACGTTTATATTATAACGCCGGAAAAATATAAGCGCTACAAAGTCAACGCTACGAATATATTCGTTACAATACAAAACCAACCACTTTCTAAAATCGTACAGCCATCATTCAGCCGAGTGAACAAGTGTAACAGTCATGGAGCGGACGAACTCGCCCAAGATTCGACACATGCAGTAGATAATGTAAACCCGAGTTATCTCGGTCGCCACTCCGATGTGCGATAATTAGTGCGGCATGTCTATCTGTGTCAGTTATGAGTGTGTAACAGTGTCACGTCATAAGTCACACCACATATTTACATCGCAGTCGGACCCTGACAACTAAGACTGATGTTCTATGCATACATTACCGCGCATCTCACTCACCTTGGTGTATTTAATTTCCGGGTTTTTCACCGGTGCTGGGGTTGAAGATGTTGAAGATGACGTCATGACTGTGGGATCTTAACTACTTCGCTGCTGGCAGTGTCTGACGAAGCTGACTTTTAGAGCCGAGTGTTTATCTGGGTCGAGCGACTGCTCGTCGTGAAGCTCTCTGGACGCGACCATTCCGCTGAAGGGGTGCAGTCAGTAAGTGCAATGCACGTGCGTTGCACTGACTGTTTTGACACTACGCCGTCAGTTCGTGTAAGTAGCCTTTTGTTTGTCGCTGATCAGTTGTGCCGTTGAGTGACAAACCGTGTAAACACTTCATAACGTGCCTTGTTCATTAAAACGTATCAATGTAGGCTTTTCTAAGTGCTTGCTTAACGGGGTACGAGTGACTCGTACGAGTGACTCGTACGAGTGACTCGTACGAGTGACTCGTACGAGTGACTCGTACGAGTGACTCGTACGAGTGCACTCGTACGAGTGACGAGTCACGTACGAGTCACTCGTACGAGTCACTCGTACGAGTACTCGTACGAGTCACTCGTACGAGTCACTCGTACGAGTACTCGTACGAGTCACTCGTACGAGTCACTCGTACGAGTCACTCGTACGAGTCACTCGTACGAGTCCTGTACGAGTCATCATGTACGAGTCACTCGTACGAGTCACTCGTACGAGTCACTCGTACGAGTCACTCGTAGAGTCACTCGTACGAGTCACTCGTACGAGTCACTCGTACGAGTCACTCGTACGAGTCACTCGTACGAGTCACTCGTACGCAGTCACTCGTACGAGTCACTCGTACGAGTCACTCGTACGAGTCACTCGTACGAGTCACTCGTACGAGTCACTCGTAGAGTCAGTCAACTCGTACGAGTCACTCGTACGAGTCACTCGTACGAGTCACTCGTACGAGTCACTCGTACGAGTCACTCGTACGAGTCACTCGTACGAGTCACTCGTACGAGTCACTCGTACGAGTCACTCGTACGAGTCACTCGTACGAGTGAAGGGCTATTACAGACGCACACGTGCCTGTTTACGGCAATGGCTGACAGTTGCAGCAGCAGAAGTGAAGAACGTGCAATGTTGCTCGGTGTATTGGCTGTGCAGCAGCAAATTTATGACGAAGAAAGAAAGAAAAGCTGAAGAAACGAAAAAGATGGTAGGTTCGCTGAAGGATTGCGCGGCGCCAGCAGTTCGACGTATTTCTGTGATGAAGGAAATTAAAGTGGAGGACCCCAGAACATTTGCAAACTTTGTCCGGATGGATACACAGCAATTTCAATATCTTCTTCGCCGTTAATCGTCCACAAAGACATAGCCATACGCGACGCAATACCACCTGCTGAGCGCCTTGCTGTAACTCTTCGCTTTTTAGCGACAAGTATATTACATAATTTATTATGTGAACGTCATGTTGACATTTCAATGATTTTATTGCTTTAGTATAATGTTTGGCTTGGCTTCAGCTATTATCGTTTATTTTATACGATACGCTGGACCTATGCAATCTACAGATAGCAGCAACCATCTGCAGATTGCGCAGGTAAGGCGTGTCTATTAATTGACAAATAGCCTGGCCACGTGAAAATTGGTGCACGTTGCTAAACTTCAGACATAGCTTAGTCACAGGTTCGTTGTCATAGATTACCTATACCTACCAAGGTATGTTATACAGAAATGAAATGCGGTGAGAACGAAATCTTGTCTCGTCGGTATACTGGCTAACACTCCTGGTGGAGGCAAACGGTCAGAAATGCGGTTAGAACAAATATTTTTTCATGTGTACACATTAGTTGTAATTAACATGAAATGTTTGATTTAGCAATTTTAACCACTTGAAATATTTATATGAAATACAGACATACCACCAGACCTGTATCAGTAATCTTTCATAAATGCATTATTTATTATCCATAAAAGTAAAGCCCTACTTGGTAACAACCAAACCTACAAACAAGCAACATGGGGCAGTTTATCACACAATAGACTCCTTTTGTAGATAAGAATATACTAATTACCCGGCTACCTGTCAATAAAGAAATGTTCACTATTGTACACGGATGATATTCTGTGTATACATTTGTTTGATAAATAAAAGGTTTGCATGGCCGTGTCGTGTCTGACAAACAACTGTTACATGTACATACAAGTCTGGGGGTGAATAGTTAATAACACTGTTAATGGTTTGTGGTCATCTTAGTTTAATTTGAAACGAGGTTGTCTGTTCCTTGATTAGCTAGGGTAGATAATTACCATCACTACGTGTGCTAAATAAGTTACAATTTTTATCAATATGATCAGCAGTATATATTTATGGTTTTGTTTACAATTTGAATATTTCATGCACACAACAATAACATTGTAAACTGGTTTACACCAGTTTGGCTAACTGAACTGCAATTGAGATTCTAGCAACATTATGATTATAATAAGTGTCGAACACACCTCACATAGCTTTACTAGAATCCTAATTCAGAGAAAAAAACTAAGTGGATGGTGATAGGGATTCGATGTTGAAAATTAATAATCAAGTAATGCAGTGATTGATTTACTACAACCTCTACGGAAGAATGATAATTTATCATAATGTTTGCAACAGGAATCCAGGGCACATACATATTTGAAAACCAATCAACCACACAAACATAAATAACACATCTAATTACAGTACATAAATCATTTAGTCATAAGGTGTTAAAACAGTAATTAAATATATGAAATTGTCAGATAAAGCATTATAGTCGGTTGCCCATAATATAAGAAACACATTGATATCATCTCATCAACATACATTTCAAATGAGCGGCAACACACAAATAAGTGTTCACACCAATATCACTTCTTCGGTTGGAACCAGTGATATGTAGTCTTCTGCAAGACATCCATTATTTGGATCATAATCTCGTCCATACATCATTGTAGTCTTTTTCTGAAAACAAAAGGGCAGACACAATCACTTGTAAATACATTACACATTTGTATTATTAATAACACATACCCCATACATGAGGTTCTTATCAGAGTTATTTTCATATTTATTATATACATATCATGTGCTGATTCAATAACACTTATTAAGGTCAATTTAAGCAAACAGACTGTTATGGAACAATAAGAAATATTTTTATTTTAAATAGACTGGCAAATTCAAAAATATCAAAAAGGACATTACGTTTAAAAACCGTGTGTCCTATCCGCACTGACTGTGCAATAAATGTCCTTCCACTGACCGTGTCCAGAAGTTTATATTCATAGTTCTTTCATATGACATCTATGTACTAAATCAATCACACCTATTACTTTAAGGTTATGCAAAAACACTGGTACGGAACTAGAACATGTTTCTTATGGAAATAGACTGGCAAAATCAAAAGCTCACAAAAAACGCCATGTTCAAAATCGTGTGTCCTACCTGCATTGACAGCACATTACATTTTTGTTCGTGTCATGAGCCAGATATAGAATGTAAAGCTATTCCTTATCAGGTGTAAACAAGGGGTACGGACGCGTTTTACCTAGTTAAAATTTTAGATCATGAGTGTATATGTTTTATTTAATTAGACATTCAAAAATGATTCCCACTCACAGTCATGCAGTCACACAGTCATGCAGTCACACAGTCATGCAGTCACACAGACACCAGTGCAGTGCCTGTGGCAGTGTCATTCGCTCATTGGTAACGTGTGTTCAGACGAGCACTGTTTTATAGATTAAAATACAAATATTGTGGAAACTAAACAACAGTTAATCGAGTGATCCTAATTTCACGATGTCGCTGTCTCTACTTACTTATGACAGGGCTCTGACATTGAATTTTGAACGATCCAGCCATAATTCGACGAATTTCTGAGATATAGTCCTCCATATTTGTGAACAGTATATTTCATTCGATACTCAATATTCGAGTACATCTAACTGCTTGGGCGATATGATATCTCCCTGTCGTACTCCTCTCCTGATGTAGATCTTGTTGCTTTCTTTATATAGGTGGACTGTCATCGAGCTGTTGGTGTATATTTCCTTCAAGAGTTCGATGTAAGTTTATTTGCAATTCGCTCTTAGGCAATTGTTTTCGGGTTAATAAAAGCGGTTTCAGTCTCCTTAATCTACATGCTTTCGTTTCCCTGGACTGGTCTACTGCCTTTGATTTTTGATTTACCAACTGTTAGTGTATTAAAACATAAAACAGGTATTCGTTTGAGGGTATTTTGTTTTACTTTTTCCATTTGTAAGTCATTCTGCCAATGACGCCACTCTCATTATGTATGTGTCAGTTAGGCTACCTATTTACTTTGGAACAATCTAAGTGTATCTATTTATGTATGTGTAAGTTAGGCAACGTATTTACTTTGTAACTTTCTAAGTGTGTCTCGTTGTGTACCTGTCAATTAGGCTACTTATTTACTCTGGAACATTATAAGTGTGTTTCCTTTGTGGCATTTCGGCCAACCCACATTTTCTATATTAATTAGGTACCTGATAATAATATTACAGTAACTTGTAATGTTCTTAAATCTCCAGAAACCCTGCTCACAGGCACGTCACGACAAAGGGTTGGACCGTCTCGGGGCTGGTCATAAAAATTATGTTAAGCACAAATGTGAGTTATTTACCGGGCACCGGGCACCGGGCACCGGGCACCGGGCACCGGGCACCGGGCACCGGGCACCGGGCACCGGGCACCGGGCACCGGGCACCGGGCACCGGGCAACTATGTTGCGTGGTCAATAATTCCTGTTGGGAAGTGTGATGATCACCTGGGCAGGGGAAAGAAAAAAATGCATCAGAAACATTTATAGTGCGGGGTAACACATGACACAGGGAGAAATATATGACACAGCATAACAATGTCACTGTCTTTTAGATTAGTTTTGCTGGCCTTAGATTATAGTAGCTGGCTGTTCAGCAAAAACATTCATAGAAGGCGTCAAAATAAGAAATTAACAGCAAAATGACACAGATGGTGTTCAGAGTCCCCCGGTATTGTTTTTGCCAGCCATGACGTCACATTCCACCGACCCTTGAACTATACTGGCCCACCTGCTTGTGTTTCAGGATGAACCGCTAAATTAAACACCCATATCCCAAATACCGTGTGTGAGAGAGCTTGATCCTAATCACCTGCCAAATGATGCTTAATAGAGATTGGCTAGGCAAATCACTGACCCGATAATCTGCGAAATTATGTACCAGTGTCTCATTTACCGTGGCGAAGATGTAATGTAATCAACTGCCAAAATACGGTTAATGGCTATGCAATCACTAACCCGCTAATCCACGAATTTAAGCATCCTTATCTGAAAGCTCAAACTATGCCGATGTAAATTACAAAACAACCGCGATAAAAGGCATACGAAATACAGAGAGTTGACAACTGTCCCAGACAAATGTTTCACCCGCTGTAGAATAACAGTGGTGGCGAGTTGTCGATGTCTAATGATAATGTAAAACAAGGCACGTTTAAAAGCACGATCATCCAAACTTATGGTGGGGAAGGGTTTCCGGAAATGACCTAAGCCAACAGCTAAACTGCGCGCGCGTCTATTATGCGGGTCAATGTAGGTGCGAGTGTGCGCGGGCAAATATCAACTAAAACATTCAGGAGAAATTACGTTTTTGTCACTTAATGCAGCATACTGAACACGACTCGACCGGCGTTGTTTGGGAACTGCTCAATTGCAGTTGAGATAATGTCGCAATCATGAAAAAGGATTGAACCAGGAGGACGCGGAGTTTATTTACTCCGAGATAGCCGAATTAGTGAATCACCTTTAGATAATGTCACCAAAATAACTCAACGACCGTAATCATTGTTAGTATGAATTACTGTGATTGCCACCCACGTCGGAATGAAATAATGTAATTCGCAAATAGACGTGTTCCATTTCCGGAAACTATTTCGCCGAAAGTCCTCCTATCTAGGATCGGGTATTTCCCGTCAAATCGCACTACCCTAGATCCTCGGTTATTCGTCTGTAGTCGAAACAGACTTGGAACCTACTGATTGAGGTTCGTGATGAATGCAGAAGATAAAAAGTGGGTTGCGCACATCGCTCACGCCATTGGGCCGACATGGACACGTCGTTGAAGCATTCTTTTAGCATTGTAGCCGGTCCAATGGGATACGGCAAAACAACATTTGTCACCTGACTCTTGCGTTTTGCCTTGTCTATAATCGACTTTCCGCCCGAGAGGGTCGTCTGGTGCTACGGTCAGTGGCAAAATACATACGCTGTAGCACTGTAGCGATAGGACATTTAGTAGGCCTACATTTATCCTTTCACCTTATAAGCACCACAATCCAGGTGCTAGTAATACATATTGCACTGATCTAATAGACAACTGCCATATCTTGTAAACACACATATCTATGTATACTTAGATAAGTTATCCTAATTATTGTATTACAAAGATAAAAATTTCCTTAAATTGTCAGATAGCAGATACAATGTGTACAAGGCTATTTGCCTTGTGGTTTCGCATGCCTGCTTTGTTTGGATGAGCAGTGTTGCCGCAACCTGAAATGTGAAATGTGTCAGCAATAAATTAATAAATATATAGCCTCTTCTATGAGCAATGCATAAAAAACTAAAGTTATTTTAAAAGAAGGAAGTTATAGAACAAATAAAGCACAGTGAACTGTTGTAACAAAACATTTTGTCATTGAAATATTTGGTTTTTGTCACTGAAATATTTGGTTGGCACAGAATTCATATGCGCACGAGCAGAAATAGATAAGTGAATGTTTCAGTATTTAGGTGAAACATTTGATCGCTGAAATATATAAATATACATATAATTACAAAAACACTTGGAACGTACAGTTGCGTACCATTAACAGCCAATGACCGACTATTTCAGTAGGTTGGCCAGGAAACATTCAGGTGGCATAATATGAACCTTATAGCGCGCCATGTGTTCAAGTGAAAACTTATAATATATTTTAAGACCAAATGTTTCACTATAATGTATATCAATAAAAACAGTTTGGTATCTCACCCCAGGACATGCAAAGAGCAGGGCAGCATAGTCGTTCGAGAGGCTGCGCACAGTTCGTACCCCCCTCAATGCTGCACAGTGACGAGCATATCTGCGTGGAATCCAGTCTGACCTAAAAACCATTCAAATATCACTACATAGCAGTTAGTTTGATACATAACTGTGATTTTATAACATCACGTTTGTTTATACAAAATAATTATGTTTTTGTCTTAGATCTGCTGGCTGCACTTCTTATAATAATAGATGGAATTAAAGATGCCCGCTTGTTGAGAATCTTACTCTGACGGCAGAGTGGGTGTGTCTCTGATAAAAACAATGTGATACAATAACTAACTGTAATATTATTATAATAACCCAGCTAACAAAATCAGGTTACCAGAACGTTAGCAGAACGTTATTTCTATATTACGATAACGTTAGCGGAAACGTTCTCCTAGCGTTTTTTGTTTTGTTATGGAAAGTTTTCTTTACGTTCCCTTAACATTCCATATGGAAATGTTACTGCATAACCTAATTATAACGTTCTGCTAACGTTACGGGAACGTTATGTGTTTGCTTGGAAGTAACATACTCCGGTTCTTTGAATGTCAGCGTATCACGGAGGTCGTTGAGCACAACTTTCCTAACCTGTAAACACATAAAATGGAATTTGTCATAACAAATAAATTACAGACAATTAAAAATGTTGGCACATTTTTTTAACATTTAAAAATAAACATCTGATAACTAACAAACTTTTACCAAAACTACTACCCAATATATGTCTAGTACTACTTTATGAATAATCTTCACATAAGAATAATACTTATCAATCAATATTTCCTCGTTTTTTAACCTTTATGCACCAACAATTTCAACCATCTATATTTAGATGCTCAACGTTAAAAATAATCTGCATATGTCAGCTAAATGATTACACATACCTTTCAAACAAAGCGTATTTGTTGATCGTAGCACACTGGTACCGTGAACAGCGCAAGTATCGATACGAACTGTATGGTGGTATTATTTTAACACATATCGAGACACGGTAGCGCCAAGTTACATTCACGGGCTCGTTGATCAATCCATGAACGTTGGGCGCCCGAGGTGCAGGCAATGTACGAGGAAACCGTTAATATTCTCTCATATATTTACAACCTCGAATATAATTAGGCCTACACGTTGTCACCACAAAATCAACGAATCGAACAATATTTGATAATAACCAGGGACTGTGCTATACCAAAATAGCAGTTCTTATGTATGAACCAGGTGAACGTAACCGATGACAAGTCCTGAATATTTGTCCACATTCAACTTAGCCGCTGTCTATTTCTGCGTCGCAGTTTTTGGAACGCGTCCGCCGATAGACGTCCAACGAATTAGGTTTATTGGCCTACATAATGTTGGGCATTTGTTTCGGCAAAGCGTGCCCCAAGTGGAGGTCTCCCCTGTTGCAAAGTAGACTCACATCTGGTCAGGACGACAGTAGTAGTCGATAGAATAATTCTGTCTGACGGTGCTTCGACACCGATGTTGATGTCCTGTGCGTACACGTGTTGACAGCAGACTTTGGTTGAGTGGGTGTCTGAAGGAGTACTTGTCATTTGAAGATCTGACAAACACGAGACATTCCAGGCCGTGCCGACAAATATATTCGACTTGTCGTATATTATTATCTGTTCTATGTATTCTATGTTCTAAAATTAGTTTGGCGCTGACATTGCAATTGTGACCTACAGGACCAAGTGGGGTGGTTAATACATCATTTTAGGCGTTTGTTAAAGTCGTTCTATATAGGTGGCTATCTTGGTGAGTCACAAATTAAAAATTGCATTTATCTACTTCGGATTTCCCAGATATTGTGTGATCTGGCGTGCCCACTGGCGTGTAAGATTTTTAAATTCGTCTTTGCGGTGGAGGCCCTGGGGGCCACAAGTTCAAAACAAAATTTAGCGCGCGTAACGCCGGTTAACGCCGGTTAACAATGTTTTTGTATAACACAATTCACATTCGACTCCCGACAAACTGTGTAATGATAACGGGTGGTTTCTATTTTATAAGCTCATTCTGAAATCACAATCACCAATATCGTCATCGCCACGCAGTGCGAATTATGTATTTATGCGCGCCCTAGACTAGTAGGGCCTAACACAAACATTTTGACAATAAGCGCTTGCTCCAGTTGATAGACTAATGCAACAACATAGGGTGTGCACTGTGAACAGAAATGCATAAATGAACTTAGTTTCGACAGGTAAGCAATAGTTATAATAGCAATCGTAATATAGAAATAACGTTCTGCTAACGTTCTGGTAACCTGATTTTGTTAGCTGGGTTATTATAATAATATTACAGTTAGGTATTGTATCATATAGTTTTTATCAGATACACATCCACTCTGCCGTCAGAGTAAGATTCTCAATAAGCGGGCATCTTTAATTCCATATATTATTATATGAAGTGCAGCCAGCAGATCTAAGATAAAAATAAAAACAATTGTGTAAACAAACGTGATGTTATAAAATGGCAGTTATATATCAAACTAACTGCTATGTAGTGATATTGGAATGGTTTTTAGGTCAGACTGGATTCCACGCAGATATGCTCGTCACTGTGCAGCATTGAGGGGGGTACGAACTGTGCGCAGCCTCTCGAACGACTATTCTGCCCTGCTCTCTGCATGTCCTGGTGTGAGATACCAAACTGTTTTTATTGATATACATTATAGTGAAACATTTGGTCTTAAAATATATAATAAGTTTTCACTTGAGCACACGGCGCGCTATAAGGGTCATATTATGCCACCTGAATGTTTCCTGGCCAGCCTGCGGAAATAGTCGGTCATTGGCTGTTAATGTTACGCAACTGTAAGTTCCAAATGTCTTTGTAATTATATATATTTATATATTTCAGCGATCAAATGTTTCACCTAAATACTGAAACATTCAGTTATCTATTTCTGCTCGTACGCATATGATGCAATCACAGTAATTCATACTAACAATGATTACGGTCGTTGGGTTATTATGGTGACATTATCTGAAGGGTGATTCACTAATTCGGCTATCTCTGAGTAAATAAACTCCGCGTCCTCCTGGTTCATATTCCTTATTCATGATTGCGACCTTATCTCAACTGAAATTGAGCAGTTCCCAAACAACGCCGGTCGAGTCGTGTTCAGTATGCTGAGTCGAGTCGTGTTAAGTGACAAAAACGTAATTTCCCGTGAATGTTTTCGTTGATATTTGCCCGCGCACACTCGCGCCTACACTGACCCGCATAATAGACGCGCACGCAGTTTAGCTGTTGGCTTAGGTCATTTCCGGAAACCCTTCCCCGCCATCTTAAGTTTGGATGATCGTGCTTTTAAACATTATCATTAGACATCGTTAATTCGCCACCACTGTTATTCTACAGCGGGTGAAACATTTATCTGGGAAAGTTGTCAACTCTCTGTTTTTCGTGTGCCTTTTATCGCGGTTGTTTTGTAATTTACATCGTCATAGTTTGAACGTCCCGATAAGTATGGCTAAATTCGTGGATTAGTGGGTTAGTGATTGCTTAGCCATTACTTTTGGCAGTTGATTACAATACATCTCCGCCACGGTAAATGAGACACTGGTACATAATTTCGCAGATTATCGGGTCAGTGATTTGTCTAGCCAATCTCCATTAAGCGTAATTTGGCAGGTGATTAGGATCAAGCTCTCACATACACGGTAATTGGGATATGGATGTTTAATTTAGCGGTTCATCCTGAAACACAAGCAGGCGGGCCAATATAGTTCAAGGATCGGGGGAATGTGACGTCATGGCTGGCAAAAACAACATCGGGGGACTCTGAACACCATATATACTACTCGAATCCACATAATAACCACTTAAAGCCGGCCACTATATTCCTCACGCTTTATCTTCCAAACCTACAGACAAGAAGACGTAAAACTGGCAGAATGCAGATGCCCAGAAAGGGAAGAGAAAAGGAGGCGATGAAGAATTGCGATGGGAGGACTTCATTGAGAGAAACCTGGAAAAATTGTGAAAAGAATGGAGAACAAGACCAAAATATCTAAGGAGACTGTTGACCGAGAAAGTAGTAAATGAAAAGTGAGAAAAGAGAAGAGGAAGAAAACGACGACAAAACGGAAACCAAAGCCAACCTCAACCGTGATGTCACGAGTGCCAACAGAACAACAACAGTACGCAATTTGACCTTAGTCTAGTAACACGGCAACTATTATTTAGAATCGTTGTGTTGCTACATTAATAGCCAATAGCCATCGCACACATTGAGAATGACGACACTTTCGTTGCCCTGTCAGTCAGCTGCAGCCAGCTGGGTGCTTATCGCCGTCGACAGAAGTGGAGGATTCCTCCATTCTGGTAACTTATCATATTTGAATTATGAGAAATTGTTTTGCATCGACTGGGAAGGAAGTCTTACACAGGCATCCCCATCTCCATCTGCAATTTGTTACTCTATGAATCAGACCGTCACATATTGGTCCTCAGTTCCCGTCCTCCTAATTTGTCAGGATTGGGGACCACGACCGTAGTGCCCCTCTGGCTAAGGTCACTGTATATAAACACGCACGCACGCACGCGCACGCGCACGCGCACGCGCTTGTATGTGTGTACATATATTATAACTTATTTTCGATTAACCTTCATACTGGCCGTATTGGCACGATACGTGTTCATGACGTTTTGTTCCGAATAAATATTACAAGGTCACTTGTCCGTTGCTAGCGGCAGACAGTAGAACCAAAAAAGCGCAGTCTTGTGCAGCAACGGAATAAGCTACGATGCCGCAATTTGTCTATTCAAGGGAATATAATTATTTAGAAAATTTCCAAACTACTATAGAGGATATATAATAGGGAAGGGGTTTGACATAATACATATTATTGCCTATAAAGTTGTATGAAATCATTACCATAGGCGGGGTTAATGCTTTAATAAATTACAAAATCTGTAATAATGTAACAGAACATATCTAATCACAAAATGACATCGACAACTTTTGGTTATTGGAGCAGAAGTGTTTTATTAACTTCGCAAACAGACGTTCAGAATCCATGCGATTGCACTGTTCATGTACTCAAACAGACGACGCGATCACAGTCCACGTGACTGTATTGTTCTCGTCTACGTCAACGAACATAATTATCACCATGGCAACACCCAACGGATTTCCCATCGTCATCACCACCGATGGTTACGAATGTCTCGACCATTGGCTGATAGGTGCATCCAAGTCTTGACAGACGCAGAAGCAGGCTGGCAGTGACAACAGCGACAGATCTCTCGCACTTGACGTCTGCTGATCGGGGCATCGCGCATATCCGCCGGATATTCGTTGTTTGTTTTCCGGTCGGAGCGAACGTTTCTCGGTCGACTTTTTACGAACATCCAGTGTCGATGAAGACGACGGAAGCTTCGCGCGACGTTCATCGGACCCTTGACGCGTCGTTGGCGTTGCCGTCGGATCGGTTTTTCGGCTGCGATTTGCTAATCGTTGATCGGTCATCTTGATGACGTTAGGCTGTTGCCCTAGAACCAGAATTAACACTGAGCCGAACAACCATTCATAGCTGTACTTTTAAAACTAAAATAATGTTTATGATTTAACAACATATCGTCACGCCCACTGCAGTCGTACTCGCGTCCACCCCCTCTAAAATAATTATAAACAACGAACCTGAGTAGCAATGCGTCGAAGCATAGTGATTCCACCGGCGAATTGGAAGGACACATGAGGCACCTGGAATGCAAATATAAAAAGTAATTATTTAACTAATTTATATTGTCAGTCTACCAGTATTTGGTTAAAGCTATGGTAGGTTCTAAATGCATAATTAACAAGACTGAACATATTTAATTAGATGTAAAACTTCTACAGTGTAATACCATAATCTTACCTTGGAATGTGGTTGCGCCGACCGTGGAGTACTGCGTCAACGGCTGCACCCCACACTCCTGCAGTGCCTTCACGTGTCCCTTTGTCAGTTTGTCAAGCCCGTGGCCGCTAAGGATCTTCGCTTCGGTGTATTTTTTAATACATCTTTACCTGGCCGAGTTTGTTGTGAAATTTCTAACCGCCAACTCGTTGTTACGATAACGTTCCATGACGTCACAGACATATTTGACGGAGCATAAGCCAATCAGAGCGTCGAATAACTCCCGCGGTTTTTATAACGGTTACTGCCTCGTAAGACGCTGAAGAAGCTACGTTTTACGTTATAGCGTGACGTGCGACGTACTAGTGTGAAATGTGGGCAGGTCTTTGGGCATGATTTTTTATAACAATAACAACAACAACAATAATAATAATAATAATGACTCCTTATACGCCAATATCCTCGAAGATCAAGCTCAGTGGCGCGACAAAACTAACTTCTTCCACTTCCAAATTGTTTTTGGGGTCGACAACGGGGTGTTTTGCAAAATTATATATGGCCGTTCGAAATATAGTGCTCACGTGGAATGCCATCGAACTGTTCGTGTGGATATCCTTCAGGAGTTCGATGTACACATCTCCTATCCTCTGTTCTTGAGGCAAGGTCAGTACTTGTTGAGTTTGCACTTAGTCGAAGGCGTTCTTGTAATTGATAAATGGGACATTATATTCTCTGCACTTCTCCTTCAGTTGGTTTACGACGTGGATGTGGCGAGTGTCGTATCTAGCCTTTTCGTTAGTACTTTCATGAGAACTTTATAGATGTTTGATAGTAGACATATCGGTCTGTAATTCTTGAGGTATTTGTTTTTTAATTTCCCTTCTTGAATATTATCACCATCATAGCGTTCATCCACGCTTTGGGTATTCGTCTTTCTGATAAACATTTAGTGTACAGCTTAGCAAATGCCTTCAAGATGGTATCTTCTCGTGCTTTCAATGTATCGGTGTTTATATGATCGTTGCCTGTTACTATCCAATTCCCAGATCTCGCAGTGCTGCTTCCACCTCCCATGATGTTATCTCTGGTACCTCTTCTGGTTCAGTGTGTATTACGGTACTATGTTCAATGTCGTTTAGCTCGGTGTAGAATTATTCTTTTCTTTCTATGATCTTTTCTTGATGATGGCTTTCTCTAACCTGCTTATCTAGGAGTGTGATCAATCTGTCTTGCTCTCGCGTCAGCGTTCTTTAGACTTTCCTCAGTCTCTTTGAAGCCATTATCGTTTCTCTTATGATCTCTTGGTTTTATTTCCTTTTGTCCTCTCTTGATTTCTTTGAGATGTTCTTGCATATTTCTGCATACTCTATTCGTTGCTTATGGTGTCCGTTTTCTACCATTTCTCGTCGTCTCGTCATCAGGACTCGTGTTCGTGACGATATCCTCGATTTCAGTGGCGTGTTGATTGCCTTGTCCTGTGTGGAAGCACTTACACTTCCCAACATTAAACTTCTCAGACCATTCGGTCATCCTACAAGATGATCTGTATAAGATGACTGAATGGTCTGAGAAGTGGCAAATGCTGTTTACGTTTGGTAAGTGTAAGTGCCTCCACACAGGACATGGGAATGAAGACGCACAATTTACAATGGGTGGTACTGTACTAAATACTACCGTACAGGAACAAATGACTTAGGGTTAACTATTAATGCCGATATGAAGGTATCAGAGCAGTGTGGCATCGCAGCAGCGAAGGGAAACCAAATTATTGGATTAATTAGACGAAATATAGTGTATAAAGAAAAAGAACTGATAATACCGCTGTACACATCAATAGTTAGGCCTCATTTAGAATATTGCATACAAGCATGCAGGCCATATCGCAAGAAGGATATTGATATGCTAGAAAGAGTACAAAGGAAAGCAACCAAATTGATACAAAAACTCAGGAATATGAAATGCGTCTCAACGAATGTGGTTTAACAACACTAGAAACCAGGAGATTGAGAGGTGATCAGATAAAAGTGTTTACAATATTGAATGGGTAAGAAAATATTGACAGACATTTATTTCTCGGTTAGGGAAGGGAGAGGGACCAGAGGACATGAAGTTACATTAGCAAAGAAGCATTGTAGACTAGATATTAGAAAATTCCCATTGTCACAAAGAACAGTAAATGAATTGAACAGATTATCAGCTGATTGTGTAGGTGCTACTAGTGTAATATGTTTAAAAAACAAAATCGACATACACCTAAGAAGGGCGGGGTACATTAATTAGATAAGCCAAAGGGCTTCCTTGTCCACCTGCCATCTAGAGTTGATTCTCTATGTGGCAATCTTGTTAAATCTTGTTACAAATCTTAAATATTATACAATAATCAGATAATACGCTGCCGTAAGTAATGCTTACACTTTTTGTTTCGAAGTACTCTCGCAAACCGTCCAAACCACTGTAAGGTGAATAAAGCAATGGTTAGCCTATACTATGGTCTTCACATCATGTGTGTTTGTACTTACGTCGTAACCGGTGCATCGTGAAACGTACGTCATTGTCACAAATAAGTAAGAACGAATTAGGTTCATTTATTTGAGTAATGTAGTATAACATAACACTGCGTCTGTATTTCTGTTCGTCTCATCCCTTCGAGTCATGTACGCCATCTGGCGGTCACGCACAACATTGTTTACATATTATTCGATCTTTCCTTCGTTTCCTTCCCATCGAAGACGAACGCAGCCAGTGAGATACTACATCACTAAATGATACATCTTGGATTATGAGCATAGACCATCCCAATATGCCTGTTATTTGGCATTTATTGGAATCTGTTCTCAATCAATATCTGAAGTAAAATTACTCGCAATATATAAAACGTTAATAGCGTGAATCAAAACTTGTAGGTTGCTAATGTTATACCTTTTTACCAAATGACTGACAACAGAAATGTTGTATCACCATTTATATTAAATCAAATTTGTTGCTTTTTAAGCGATTAATCTATTCTTTAAAAATGTGACTGCAATAGAAGTCACAGATTAGAAGTTAACAATACAGTAGTTCCATACACCACGGACTTATATTCACTGGACTGCTGTCTCCGCTGCTCGCGGCGCCGGAGTTGGCGGCAAAGGTCACGAGCGCAAAAGAGGTACTCCCCACTTCCGGTCTGCGAGCCACTGCGATGGAGTTGCCGAACATCGAGAGGATTCTTGCGGTGAATAAAACTGTTTAATTCAATAATAGTGAGAATTTTCCTAAACGATGACTGTACCTAATTTGGTAAATGTTATGGCTATCTCCAGTGTAGTTCTAAATGGGTTATTTAATTCTATTTTCGTCGTACATGACCTATAATATGCATCGGGGTGCCGGCGTAATGGCGTAAACAATACCGAAGACAAGGCTAAGTTTTTTCTTGAGCAACTGACGCAAGTTTTAACCAGTCTTGCCATGGGTGTAAGTTCATATATTTAAATTATATGTAATGTTTAAATACTCATAATAATTTGTTAATCGCAAGCCAGTTTAACAGCAGCCAATCATTTAACCAATCTGTCATTCTGTGCTGTCAGTTTATACCTGCCCTTGCTTGGCCTATGCCTAGGCCCAAGCCCAGTTAGGCATTGATAACTGTTTTCAATATAGACTGCCATTCGCTTGTATTTATTATTGATATGTGTTATTTATATTTTGATGATTGTTCATGTGCAATTTATTTATTCTGATCGTGTTTTATGACATATTGTTGTGAATAAAATATCACTACAACTATTCCTAATAATAATTAATAATAATGCAATTACTTCTAGAAATGTAAGCATTACTAAGAATTGTGTATTTGTTATTTCTAGTTTATATATTTAAATGCTTGGCATGGATATACAATAATTCTGATAAAATGTGTTTGATTAATTATTGTAATTATTACATGCACTTTGATTGTTTTATTTCAGAAATCTCGCACATGAAAGTTACACACATTACGTGTATGCATAATTACAAGCTTCATCTGGCTGAAGATGACACAGCAACATATCTACGCTGTCTAAAGATACAGTCCCTGTGAACATGACATGTACACTGCAGTTTTAATAGACAAGAACACAGCATTATTGCATTGCCTGAACAAAACTATCTGTACATAGCCTACAAAGTCGTCAATATATCATAGGCATCATCTGCATACACTAAATAATTTTACACAATTTATCTCTCTGAATGTGACACATAATACACATTGAATAAAATAGACATCACTTTACAACTTAATTACAAGTCACTGGAATTAGATGGTTTCTGTACGACACGGGACACACTGGATTATGAACATTCCTGTGTAAATCTTGCAGAATATTATGAATTTTGCCCCAAAAAATTCTTACGTGAAATAGTAAGCAAGAGGGTGGTGCCGCCTAGCGGAATAGGCCAGTGTTATCCTAGCGGGTTAGCTAGGTACTAGGGAGGGCTAACCGATTATGTGTCGTATAGCTATGTGATCCATCTGATTTATCTAATATAATAAATGTCATATATTTGGCCAATTTCAATCATCATTTGTCTTGCATTGCTGCTTTGCATAGGAGACTGTATGTGCAGTGGGTACATACAGCCAATATTGTGAGGTGGATTAATGTCAGCAGCTTCTTCATCGTGCACTTTATCCCTATGGAGGGTAACCCAGAAAGCAGCATTTGGCACACGAGATGTTGGAGTCGGTGACGAAACACTGTGAACAGTTATAAACATTACTTCATCAAGTTTATGTTGAAATGCAGAATATTATGAAACGGTAAAAATGTATTACTGGTCTCTACTGAGCCTGCAGTATTTGTCCAACCTGTAAACACACGGTCACCCATAAACAAGTGAAGTATGACAACTGTGCTTCATTGTCATGCATTAATCTGTTTAGTTTGTTATTTAGATAATATTTATTAATAAAGTTATTATTTAATGACATGTATTTATTGATGGTTGATCATAATGTTTCATATGGTTCTAAACATTGCATAAGTTATATTTACTTCATAATTATTTAATGCAGGCTTTCACCAAAACATAACCATTTGCCGACTTAGCATGCTAACATTAGCCAATATTAACTTATTAATTAAGTTAGTGTTAATATGAAATTTCTGGCTAATGTACATTTACTACCGTAATTAATGTGGAAATGTCTTAATAATGATGGACATTATGGCCTTTTATTCATGTGTATATACGAAGTAGGGCTGCTAATTATATATTGATTTATTAATTTATTTATTATTAATGATTTTTTTTACATAGTTGTTTAATTTATATATCTTACCATAAGTAAGGTGGTTTTTACAAATTTCATGTTTATATAATATAAACATATTCATAGACATTGTGGCATTTTACCAAAGGTTTCTCTGTCTGTCGAGGTTGCCTGCTAATTATCACCTAATATATCACCTTTATTATTACATGACTAGTTAATATATATTGTATGCTAATTATCACCTATTAACTAATTTATTATTACATGACTAGTTAATATATATTTATTCTCGTAATAAATGTGGTTATGCACACTGCATAATATTTATAAATATCTTCATATTTATGCACTCGGCTGGTCTTGATTATAATGGTTTGGCCTGTTAACTTGGTGCACTACATAACTAATATTAGCTAATTAACTGGATTAATTAGTATGAAAAACATAAGTATTGAAAATGTATTACTCCAATGTATTTCAAAATGTTGAAAACAATATTTTAATAGTTATATAAATTACAACGTTATGCCATTTTAAAGTCACTTATTCGAATATTTATCAACAGAAACAAAAATGAGCTTATTTTACCATTATAAGACACACACAAATTTAGCGAAATGTTTTCGTATTTAAATTGCAATAACTTTGGATTTAATACAGATATCGTAATACAATTAACAGTTATGTGATCTGTAACGTATTACCTTTCATTTAAGCCTCTATCATGTGATAATTTTGTTGAAGTGGCTACAGCAGTGCTGCCTATTATATTTTCCGTAACGATCATAGGGTGTGGAGGGGAAGGGTTGTCTCGGGACCATCTGTATAGTGTTGGCCCTGGTCCTAAAGTCCATCTCGTGGCTGTAACTAAATCCCAAGTCATGGTGAATTGTTTCCTTCCCTAGTCTGGGTTTGCCCCAACCACTGAAGCAGCCACGGTTTCATTTACTGATAAATTGCAACACGGACTAGTACTTCGTAGTTGCCAAGTTGGGTCGATGATGTTTTCGCGGCAACGCATTGTAGCCGTTTAAAGTCGTCAATACCTCACTCAAAGCAACTTTCCAAACAATGTATTTGCTAGGATTTTATTAAACATACATGTCATGGAAGATTGTATCAAAATGTCTGCGAAATTGACGGCAACCTACAGACAACCGGAAGTTACCAATACCTCTTGTGCTAAGTTGCCCTTGCTGCGCCACTCTAGCGGCAGTCCAGTGTATATAAGTCCGTGCATAAACCACCAACAAACAGGCTACCCCGTGCATTCGTGAAGAAATATAATCGGGTCACAAATATAAAACATAATATGGCGTTGGCCGAACATAGTACACTGAATGTAACACCATGATGGCAATTGGCACATCATCTAAATTATTGAACTAGGTAATTTTATTCAGTCTGATTTGTTTCTTGGATACTTCTTGTGCCTTCATCCCATATCATCCCTTGGGGTTGGATGGGTTCGGGCACGGGACAACGTCGACGGAACTATGATGCGTGCTCACGAATTCCTGTTGGGAAGTTTGATGATCACCTGGGCAGGAGAATGAAAGAAAATGCATCAGAAAAATCTAGAGTCCGGGGTAACATATGACACACGGAGAAACTTACGACATCATGAGAAACAGGCATTTGCTCGCTGTTTATGTTTGTTAACATAAATTATGCAGTTAACACAAATTATAAACTATATATAAACTTATTTATGTATAAATGTAGGTAGGTAGGTATGCATGCATGCATGTATGTACCTAAGTGTGCACCTACGTCCGTACGTACGTACACACGTATTTAAGTACATGCATTCGTAAATACGTATCGTACGGACGAACCAAATGCCACTGTTTTGCTATCTCAAAGTGTTAATATGACACAGACTAACCACGTCACTGTCTTTTAGAGTATACAATAATCAGTTAATATGCTGCCGTAAGTAATGCTTACACTTTTTGTTTCGAAGTACTCTCGGAAACCGTCCAAGCCACTGTAAGGTGAATAAAGCAATGGTTAGCCTTTGCTATGGTCTTCACATCATGTGTGTTTGTACTTAGGTCGTATCCGGTGCATCGTGAAACTTACGTGATTGTCACAAATAAGTAAGAACGAATTAGGATCATTTATTTGAGTAATGTAATACAACATAACAATATAAACCTTGCAATAATAGAATAGAATACAAAATGCATTAATTTGTACAATAATGACAAGTAACAAGTAACTACTTTACTATATACGTATGTGGCTTTAGATATATTAAACATATTTAATAACATTCCACCCTCTTTATGCTCAGCTAATAAATATCCAACATATTTCATTATTATTCAACAATATACTACTATTGTATAGTATCGTATTGTAACTAATATTAACAGTGTAGGCAAATCACATCATTTAATGATTTCGTAGACCCAAACAGATCCAATTCGTAATAACATAGTTTTGCTATTCGAAGACGCACGCGTCATTCTCATATGATATCCCGTCAGTGGATTGATTGAATACACTAACGTAGTACGCAATTGGCGACAGCTGCGCGTCCATTTTAAGGGCTTGTCGGACCTTGTTGCTAAGCAACAGGTCCTGTTGTTATTACTTACAGTTCCCGTCCGTTGCCCGACATCTTGTAACCCCCAAATGGCGTTTGATTCAGAATGCTGAAGTAATTGTTAACCCTAAAACATAAAAAGGAAGATCATAATATTAACTGAGTTCCTCTGAAAGTACATCAGTGGTTTATATATTGCGTCTACTTAATTGTTTTTTCTCCTTACTTAACGGTTTTACCGTAGACATTAAACTCGACAAACCGTTTCATAAATAAAAAGAGCGGAAATGAATTTCACCTTTAAACGTGCTTCGTAGCACACAAGAACATTCACAATCACCGACCTACACATCTGGTTTAACAGTGAAATTAATCCACTTTTTGGAAGAAGGAAAATTATACCTCGTTACCATATCCCTTTTTCAACAATATTTGTTGTCTAGCCAGGTTGGGTTCTACGCAGTTTGGTTACAATTTAATCATGCAATGTTGCTTTGAATGTTACCCGATTTCTACTATTACATAGCCACGTTCGACATCGTCGTATCACGTGGCGAATAAGTTAAACAGTAGATCCTACAAGAATGAATCATTCGATAATGTCCAACAGAACAAAACAATACCGTTTTATTTAGAAAGCAAATATGTTATGGGTTTTCTTTTGATTTAATTCTATAAATTTATCTACATAGTTCTGTAGAATATTGAGCAAAAATTCGATGTCATATTTCCGACAACATATATTCCCTAAAATATAAGAGAATCTACTCACTTGTAACAGGAAATCCGTGGACTGAACATTAGAAAGACATTATAACAGATCGATCGATCCTCCTGCCTCGGGAATATTACCAACGAAGAGCTAGCTCCCTGTGACAGTGGATGTTTCATTTATCAATAGAACACGCGGCAGGGACGAAACGTCCAAATTGCAAGCATTATTGTGGGCTTTGCGGAACACTACACAGCCGGAGAATACTGGAGGGATTCTGGCTCAGAAGAATCTCAAACAAGCAGCTACTTGACAAGACATGACTAATCAGGAAGACATGCGCACCATCATCACCGGAAGACGGCGGAAGTGGATTGGTCACACCAATCACCAGTGACTTTTGTAGGGAAAAGGAAAAAAGGACACCCAACAACAAAATGGCACAGAACCGAGGAAGTAGATATGACGGAGGCAGGACACAGTTGGGACACCATCCAAGGACTGCCATGGGATTACATCTTATGAACAGTAGATTAATTACAATATTTGGAACACTCGACCTACTTGTTACATGAAATGACCCACTGACCAGATCATGCCGGCTCTGACGCTATGAGCGACTGTCAGGGCTCGTTCGACGTCCTTCGTATGGACGGCAGCCGCGAGTCCGTACTGCGTCTTGTTCGCCTTCTCAATCACCTCCTCCACCGTCTCGAACTTGAAGATCGACTGCACTGGTCCAAATATCTGTACCAGCCGAATGTCGTTTATTAGTACATCTATAATGTTTTATATATATATATATATATATATATATATATATATATATAATATATATATATATATATATATATAGTATTCAATAACATATCAATGATATAATATATAATTCTTCGCATCAGAAAACTGTGTATCTATTTTATGCTATAAATTCATATCAGCAACAAACGGAGACGAATTTTTATATGCATAGGGTACCATCTTAGGCAGACTGTAGTTTTATTACAGGTTTAACATGTTATGTGGATAATACCTTTTGTAAGGTTTCCTTCAAGACTCTAGCCTTGTGAATGTGTTATGTATGCCACTTCATATATTTTAGTATATGAATTCTATGTGAACTTCAAGCAAATTTATTAAGAGTAATTGTATTTCTATCCTACTTGTCTTGACGTGAACCACTGAAGCGCTTTGTTCTGTGTTGCTAATTCACCGGATATCGTTAGACATACCTCCTCGCAGCCAATGCGCATGTCCTCGGTGACGTCAGCGAAGACGGTGGGTTTAATGAAGTATCCCTTGTCCCCGATCCTGCTGCCCCCACAAACCAGTCTCGCTCCCTGGGATTTCCCGGACTCGATGAGGTCGAGGACTTTGTTCATTTGTATTTCGTCAATCTACAACGAACAGCCTCAATCTACAACGACCCGCTGAACGTTGTAATGTAGAAACTCAATCTACAACGACCCGCTGAACGTTGTACTCTAGGGTTACGACCTACCGAACAATATCTTGTTTCCGGTTATATGCTCCAAGTGTTATGTGTTTTGCATATCTTAGAATTCCGAACATTTCATCCATAGTTTCTTCTGACAACGAGGAGAAAACACGTTTCCGAATGGACCAAATGTCGACCAAAATGATGTATCACATAAATGGCACATGCACTGTAGTTGACGAGGGAATAGTTTGATGTTAACAATATTCACACAACTATCGAGAGCGGATTTGGCTTAACTTAACTTAACCTATAACACACTATATAATTATGTAAACGCTGACTTATGTTGACGGATCGCTCATTCAAAGCAAGACGCATTACGGGTTTTTATATGGAATTAAATTGAGTTTTTATTTATTCAACATACTCAACATAATAATCAACATAATCAATAATGACTAGGTGTATATTCTTAAAAAACGTAAACATGTACATATTAATCTACCACTAAATGATGTGGAACACAGCATGTTTAATAAAATATGAACAGCAAGACAATGCTGAAGGGAAAGGCAAGAAGTAGTAAACTTGTAAATGCGATTCCTTTAGCAAACAATTGTACATGTAAAAGACATTCCAAAAAACTGACTAGATTCAGTACCTAGACTACTTACTAAAACAACAGTAGATGTGCAATACCTCGAACAACCAACACAAAATCACAACAAGAATTAATTATATGTTATAGTGATGAAATCCGCAATAGAAATGCGGCTTGTATAAGTATTTCCCCCATCCCTACCAATGTGCCGGTCTCGTTGCTGGGGTCGAACGGGGAGCCTACAGTTCGCCGGGCCGCCCGCTCCGCGCTCCGCTTCACGAACTCGTCGTAGATGCCCGCCTGCACGTAGGTCCGCGACCCGGCGCAACAGACCTGACCCATGTCGACCATGATAGCCTGGTGAGCACACTCCACGGCCATGTCCACTGTAGCATTGAAAATAATGAAAAATAATAATGTTTACTTATAAAAGTTATACAAATATTAAAATATATAACAATTACAAATAAATTGAAATAAGAAAACATATATAAAACATAAAATGATAATAACAATATCATTTTATATATATATATATATATATATTGATAATAAAATAAAAACGTCATAATAATGACGCAAAATGTGCCTGGTAATTCTAAGTTTGTAAATCAATTCTAGCCATTCGGAGGCGCAGTACTAGATTACAAAAATATTAATAGAAATGCATCTGCATATATATATATATATATATATATATATATATATATATATATATATATATATATATATATATATATAACAATAAACTACCAAATAAATATAATTATATTAATAAATTAATAATAACAGTTATAATAACAATAGTATAATGCATTGCAAATTAGAAATAATAATATAAAAAAAGGATACTAAAATGTCGCTTTCATTCAAAGTGAAACAAACTTGTTTAAGACGTCTTAAGTGTCCTACTTTACGAATTGTGAAAGTCTGCGGCACGCACACTACTACTACTACTACTACTACTACTACTACTACTTATTACTACTACTACTACTACTACTACTATTACTACTACTAATACTACTACTACTACTTGTACAACTACTATTACTACTACTTTTACTACTACTTTTACTACTACTACTACTACTACTACTACTATTATTATTATTACTACTACTACTACTAATACTACTATTACTACTACTACTACTATTAGTATTTCTACTACTAATACTACTACCACTACTTGTACAACTACTACTACTACTACTTGTACTACTACTACTACTACTACTACTACTACTACTACTACTACTACTACTACTACTACTACTACTATTACTACTACTACTACTACTACTACTACTACTGGTAGTAGTAGTAATAGTAGTAATGTTAGTAGTAGTAATAATAATAATAAATAATAATAATAATAATACAAACAATAATAACAATAAGTAATATGATGGTGACAATAACAGTAACTACGTTAACAGTAAAGTAATAAATCATCACTATTCCTCGTTACTGTTGTTATTGTAAACTGATTGTGTGCGTGACTGAAATACTGACGGTCGGCGTCATCGAAGACGATGTTTGGACTCTTGCCACCCAGCTCCAAGACAACCTTCTTCAGGTTCGAGTCGCCTGACGCCTTCATGATGAGGCGACCCACCTTCAAATGAATGCTTATTTCAGTTTACATTCATTATTAGTTAGAAACATGAGTAGATGCGTAATGAGTTAGAACAAATTAATAAATAAGTTAAACATATAAACACAATAAATAAATATGTACGACTTGATATAAAACCGAGCTATTCAACATGGACCCACCAAT